>CM060092.1:13287867-13435628 GCA_030522485.1 Stenchaetothrips biformis | reverse complement strand
CAAAACGCAATTAAATCTTGTTTTCGCCGGAGGCGTGTCGCTCTGAATTAACCCAGCCCTTACCCTGCAACAAAGTGAGCTGACTCAACATATTAAAGTCATTAGCATGGCCCCTGCCCCACCCCGCCCTCTCTACCCACCGCGCAACACCCCGCTCCGCCTCACCCCGCCCCACCCCCGCCACGTGAGGAGTTCGCAGGGAGGGGGCACATGGTGAAATTTACGTGGCATGATCGAGTGATGGCGCCGGTAAGGCTCCTCATGGCGTGGCACGGCCGGAGGGAGGAGGGGTCTGACCGCATGTCTGGCGCGGCCGCTGCACCGGCTCCACCTACTGTGTTCAGTGAGTCCAGTGAGTCAGCCAGCCCAGCAGCCAGCCCAGCCGAGCGGTGAGTCCAAGCAGCCAGCCATCCGAGCGGTCAGCCAAGCAGCAAGCCAGCGTCGCACCCTTTGCAATACCAACCTGATTTTTTGAAACCACCACCAATGGATTAGTCTCCGAACGCGGAAGCTATTGGCGGGGTCACACGGTCGGTTTCGGGTCCTCATTTAGTCGACTCTGGGAAAAAGGCTCAAAACTAGCGTCCGGGATTATGACGACGGCCACCACCGGTCTTCCTGGCCCAACCTGTCGCGTAGGGTTGCGAGATAGAACGACGTAGCGGTGCTACGGAATCAATTCGGCGGCCAGGAATTCGGTGGTGATTGCTGCGCAGCGAGCGGTTAATTCGGTCACGGTGCCTGTCATAGGCAGGGCGGGTGGTATGTGCGAAGGCGATGACTCACAGGTGCAACCTCCCTTCACCACTCCTTGGCAGCTTGCGGCCACCCCCTCCCGTCCGCCCCCGCCCTGGTGGCCTGGTGGGCCCTCTCGATTGAGCTGAATGTAACCGGGGTCGGGGCGGGGGCGGGGCGGAGCGGGCGGGGCGGGGCGGAGGCGGGGGCGCTTATACCGTTCCTCCCAACACTCCGTTCCCATTCATGCCACGGCCGCGCCGGCTCTTCCATTCATATTTTGCAATATCCGGTTTTGCAATAAAATCCACCGCCCGCCGCAGGTGTTTTTATTGGTGGAAGTGGACGTGAGGCGGCCGCAGGGGCTGGGGACGCTGGGGCCCCGGGGGCACGGAGGTATGGCGACGGCGCCCTCCCCCCCCTTTTCCCCCCTTTTTTCCGGTGGGTTGCTGTACTGCAGCCAAATAATCGCGCCAGTGAAAATGCGGTGCAGGCGCGCCTCGCGACGATGCGCTGCTCGCCGTCGCGCTGGTCGTGACCACGGCGACGGCGGCGTGTTCGATCCCCCCTCCGGGATGAGGCAACGCGAGGCGCCACGGCAGGCCAGCGCGGCACGGCGCGGCACGGCGCCCTGTGAAGCGGATTATCCCATCGCCGCCACCGCGCAGCGCAGCGCCGCCGCCGGACTTTCTATTCCTTCCATTTCCAGGCCGTGGACGCCGGACGCCGGGACGCCGGGACGCCGCGGATTTACACTCGAAACTACGTGTTTGGTCACAAAAAAGGGGGCGACCGATAAGCACTTTTCTTGTTGATACTTTTTCCATACATGTAGTTTCACAGGGGAGTGTCATAAAAATAAAGCGGGGATCAGATTAAGACCAAGCGTCTCATGTTACCCCTTGCTACCTTAAAAAAAAACAAACAAAAAAAAAACAGCATTATATTCCACAATATTAAGCTTAAGCTACCCCGGCTGACGGTTCTAGTGTTGCGTTTCAATGTGGAGTATGGACTGCCTCTGGGAGGCACACCATCACGTCTGCTTGAACCTGCTCGGGCCGCGCAAGTCAGGGGTAATCGGGCCGAGGCAGGTCCGCGGGAAGGGCTTCTTTATATCTGTTTCCTTCACGGCAGCAGCAGCAGGTAGAGACTGCAGGCTGGTTCCGAGCGCTGCCTCGTCGCTCTGTCTCTGTCGCACTCGCGGGGCGTCCCGCATGGGTGCTAGCCATGGTGCTAGCGAGAAAGAGCGACGAGGAGAGCAGTGTTCGGAATCAGCCCGCAGTGGAGACACGCGGAGGTCTTTCAGGTGTCAAGTCGACCTCTCCGCGGCCATCAAGGCGGCGCGGCGCGGAGACAATGCCGTGAAACGGCCACTGCTTGGCGCGGCCGCCACACGCGCCGCGCACGCGTGACGGACGGACGGACGGACGGACGGACGGACGGACGGACGGACGGACGCTAACGCGACACCGTCACGGACCGCCGTAATATTTTGACGATACCGTTGCTGTTACCGCGCGGCCGGCGTGCCGCGGAGAGGGGAAGGGGGAGCACCGGTCCACTCTCACTGGGTGCAGCGCGAAAGGGGGGGGGAGGGGATGCCGCCACCCGGCCGGCCGCCAGCGGTGCGAAAAATGCAACATGCGATCATCCCCCCCCTTTTCCTCTCTCCAAAAGAGGTAGCCAAAAGGGTTACCAAAATGCAACTTAAAGGCAGCCAAAAGGCAGCCAAACGGTAGCCGAAAAGCAGACAGCCAAAAAGGCAGCCGAGGGCGGCCAAACGATGAGAAAGTGGCCGCTAATTGGCAGTTCGCTATGCTGCCTGGACTCACTCCACTTCCCGTCAAACTTTATTAATTAAAACAGTGCGCGCCGTCTCCATCGGCGGAAACGCGCTCGTAAATTTTTTGGCAGGGCCACGCCATGAGGAGGCCGCGCCGCCCCACCCCATCACCCTTGACACTCTCTCAAAGAAAGTGAGTGGCAGAGTGTCACCCGCGGCGTGTGAGGCGAGAGGGGAAGTCCACACACGGAAGCGACACGAGGCTCGTCTTCGGCCTCACGGGATAGACAGACAGACAGACAGACAGACAGATAGACAGGGCAGCGACGAACAGAACACTGTGCAAAGCAGTACAAACAGACCCAGGCAGACGGGACAGAGCTCAGGCTGGACACATGAACAGAAACACATAGCCAGACATTAATTCAAATTCAGCAGGCACACTGTAAATGGGGACGCAGAGAAGTCGTGCTGGCCTCGGAGGGGCGTTGGCGGGAAGTGGATGTCGGGGATGGCTGCATGATGGGGATTCTATGAACGGGTCTAGGATTTGGTGGATGTGATAAGGCCATAGTGGATGAGACAAAGGTGCCGTGGAACTAGTGTGGAGATTCTGGATGAACCACGGATAGAATGGATATTACAGGGAAGCGGTATGGGCACGAATTGGACGCACTGGATTTAAAGGTTAAGATCTGGATATCCAGTTCCTATCCAGCCGGCTCATCAGGGCCCTGTATTTGTTGGCGTCGGGAATCGTAAAAAATCTCGCCACACCCGGCGGAAGTGCCTGGCGGAGCACGGCGCGGTCGTGGTGGGGCCCACCTGCGGCACGGCGCCGTCGTGCCTAGTGCAGGCGGGGCGGGGCGGGGCGGGGCGGGGCGCGGTGGGCCGGCGCGTGCCGTCACCAAGGCCGCAGCTGCAGGGTGCCGCCCGGGCCGCCGTGATGCAGCGCGCCGCACCGTGGGATGTCACTACGCTATACTCGCGGCCCCGTCCACGGAGCCCCCTGAGTTATGGGCCCGGCCCCGATTATGGAAGCATGGGAGCCATCACGGAGTGGCCACGGCTCTCTATACCGCCCCGCCCCGCCCCGCCCCGCCATGCCGTGCCGCGGCCGCCGGGACGCCGATGCATCTTTTTACTTGACCGTTAACCGCCTTTGCTTCTTGCGTCGCCCCGGGCCGCTTAGTTCATCTTGTTGATGCCGCGGCAATTGATTCCTATCCCATTATCGGCTCTTTAATAAATCGTCAGCTCGTTGCCTCGTTCGAATCCTGTCATACCTTTTGCTTATTTCGACACGCACGGGATCCGACACAGTGCAGATCCAGCCATTCAAAGGCACTGCCTCAATACAACTGCAGGTATCCATGTCTCACGGTAGCCGAGAGCGTAGGTGCGTCGAACTCAGAGTCCGGGGACCTGGGTTCGACTCCTAGTGTGATCGTCATTTTCGACAGACTGTCCCGGGGAATCGACCGCCAAATTTTGTGTCGGCGGACGCTTCCCTCGCGGTGGCGACTTTGCTTATATATACTACACAACCTCTCGGCGATCCGCTGCCGTCCAAACTCGTGACAGCACTACACCCAGATCGGTTCGGGGATCGGCCTTGCACCAAATAGCCTATCTCTCGCAAAAACTCACGCCGCGCCGCGAACCGAACGTGTGACCCTACCAATGGATTTCTCTCCAAACGAGGACTCTATTGGTGCGGTCAACTCTGGAGCTCAAAACGAGTTTTGGCCGCCTACGCCGGTCTTCTGGCCCACTGTGCGACGACAAGTCCACTCCCCGCGCGAGCCGGCGGTAACTGTCGCCTAACAAACCCAGAATACAGTCCAGAGGAAAAACATTTAAAATTGGCCATTTTTTCCGTCCGCTGTTGACGCTGGCTGCTCGCACTGCTTTCCACTCACCTGCCAGCAGAAGACGCGTTGCTGTCTCATTTTCTCCAAGGCTGCGCACTGCTAGTGCTGCACGGCCCACTCGGCGCACTCACTGCAATCACTGCACTTCACTGGCCGTCTGCAGCTTGACACGCACTCACACTGTTGCACTCTCACTCACAAAAATCACTCGCGAGCGCGCTCACGCACACGCACTCGGGTATAAATAAATTAATAAATAAGGTAAATAATAAATAGAAATAAATAAGGCGACCGGTGTGCGTGGTTCACATGGTGTCTGGGGAGGGACTGAGCTCGGCCAGGCCGCCGCGGCTGCAAGCGCCGCGCCGTGGACGCCCTGCCCCCTCCACCGCGCCGCCCCTACCCCCGCCGCCGGCCCCGCCGCCGGCCCCGCCGCCGGCCCCGCCAGCCCCGCCAGCCCCCGCCAGCCCCCGACGGGGCGGAGTGAGGAGGGGGTTACTTTCAGACAGGTTGACGGAAGTGTAGTGACTGGTTCATTGAGAGGCGGAGATAGTGACAGAGGCGTCGTTCGTGCGAATGAGTCAATCACCGGAAATCTGGCCACTTTTAGTGGACGGTGTGAAGTGCTCGGAAACAACTTTTACGGGTATTGAGTGTTCATGCGATTGGTCATCATATTGAGCATCCTCGCGTTGAAACTAAGAAAATAATACCCAACACAAGTGGTATTGTGCATACTTGTGCATACTAGTGTACTAGTGTATCGTCGACATTATGAACATGTTAACACAGTTATATTCAGATGTCATAAGGTTTCTATAACAAAATAATAATTTTCGTGAATTACATTGCGCAAAAGATTTGTCTCATAAAATGTCTTAAGTTCTAATTAGTATCATCTGCTTTCACGTTCGCGTTAGCGTTAGCGTTAACGTTATTTCACCCTTCTTTTTCTGTTTAATACAATAGTTTTTAGTGGGGAGGGGCGGTCTTCTAGCCGCAGTGACGATGAAGGAGGTGCTGGTCAGTGCACTGGACGTGCCGGTCAGTGTTTGCCGGATGACGCAAGGTGCGTGAGGCGTCGGGCCGTCGGCCGCCGCCGCGGCGGACCTTCGTTTTCATTTGGACGCCTTTGGCCGCCATCGGAGCGGTCGCTTCGAAATAGGGTCCGCGTGACTTGCGCTTTGCTCGGCCCGCTCCGAGCCTTTCAAAAACTTTTCCAAAAATAGTTTGTGGATCGAAGCGGCTCGCTCGTCGCGCGGCGTGCGGCAGTAGTGGCGCAGGACGTCGGAGCAAACGAACCTCTTGCGCGGAAATGGCATCAGGGTGCCTTTCTAAAATGTCCAGATTTGTAACGTGGAACTCGTAACCAGCACAAAGTGGGCCAGAAGACCGCCAGAGCCGGTCGAAGTTCCGGACGAGTTTTGAGCTCCAGAGTCGCTAAATGGGACTCGAACCGAACGTGTTACCCTACCTATTGCTCTCCGAACGAGGAATCCGTTGGGGTCTCACGGTCCTTTCGAGTCCCATCTAGCGACTCTGGAGCTTAGAACGCGTCTAGAGTTTTGGCCGCCTGCTCCGGTCTTCTGGCCCATTGCAGCACCATTCTGTCGGCTCACGCGGCGAAAAGATCACGAAACAGGTGCCGGCTTCTCAATTAGGAGATTCCAAAGCGTTACTGTTGCCAGTTCACTGCGCCTCGCTGCGGGGAAACAACGACGCGTGTCCGAAATCCCGGCTTGCCTTCGGCGATGACGAGTGGGGCCCCCAGTGGAAGCACTCCACGGCGAATGGCATAGAGAATGGGCAAGTGTGTCAAACTACAAGCCGACCGTGGGGCCCCACGCGAGAGAGCGAGGTGCTAAGCGGCGGGGCCGCAGGGGCTCACTAATGCATACGGATCGGATGCGCCATGCCGTTGGCCCGTGGGCCCCGCATGGGGTTTAGGCGCGGCTCTCGGCATTAGCCTGTGGTGGCCGTTTATTCGATGTCACAAACGGTGCGCGGCCGCTCCTCTACTTTTCACCTCGTCTTCCTCCTCCTCTTCCCCATCATTGTCGTCCTCGTCTTACTCGTCCTCCTTGTCCTTGTCGTTAGCGGCTTTGTCGTCCTCGTCGTCCCCACCCAAAAAAAGTCGTTACATGAATTCACTTGTTCCAATTAAATCATCTTGGTTCAAGAAACAGCCATTTCAGGTGTGCTCGCCAACCATCTCGTCCTCGTGGTCCTCGTCATCTCGTCATCCTCGCCGTCCTGCTCGGCGGTTCCATCCCGGTGGCCCCACCCTGCGCCCTGACCTGCGTATCTGGCTCGCCGCGTGTCCCCCACCTCCAAAACGAGACGACGAACCCAACTAAATTTTCACTTTCGGTGCGCTCCTGCCCCGGTGACGGCACGGACGGCACGCGGGTAAAGGGGACGGGTGAAGGGGCGGGCGGGGGGAGGGAAAGGGGGGGGGGAAGGGGGCGCTGGAATGCTCCTGCAAGGCGGAAGGGGGAGGGAGACATTCCTTTGCTGGCGGTCCAACAGCCCCGCCCCGTGTACGTGAGCTTGTGTGTGTGTGTGTGTGTGTACACAGATATCGTTCAGTTTAACCAGCTCGATATGCACGCCTGCTCTAATCTCAATCTGTTTACGGCCACATCGTGGGAGGTAATGCCCGCGCCGGCGATCTCTTTCAATAATAATTACACTTTTTCCCCCGAGTCGACAAGTGGCGGCGAGGCGGGATCGAGAGGCCGGACGGGCCAGGCACTTCGTGGAGCCCTAGCAGCCTTACAGCCCTCGTGGGGCCCTAGCAGCCTTCCAGCCCTCGGCTCGTAAAACCATCCGCTACGATGCTATCAGGTCAGCTCGGATTGACTATCGACCTGGAGCGCGGCGGGGACGCCTCACTGTCAGGCGGGCTGCCCCACTGCACAGTGGGCCAGAAGACCGGTGGAGGCAGTCAAAATTCTGGACGAATTTTGAGCTCTACAGTCTCTAAATGGCACTTGAACCGAACGTGTGACCCTGTGACCCCACCAATGGATTATGCTCTCTGAACGAGGAATCCATCACAGGGGACACACGTTGAGGGTTTGAGTCCTATTTAGCGACTCTGGGGCTCAAAACGCGCCTAGAGTTTTTGCCTCCTGCGCCGGTCTTCTGGCCCACTGTGCGCAGGTGCCCCTACGTGCCCCAGGGCGGTTCAGCAGCAGCGCAAGCCGGCAACCGAACCGATTTTATAGAAAGTTGTCATAACGCGTTCCGTCTCCCCACCGAGTCAAGACGGGACGGGGCGGCGGGACCCCCGTGCCATCGGGAGCCCCTGGGCCGGTCCTCCATTCCGGGCGTTGCCGGGCCGGCGGCGTGGCCGGTCAGTCCACGCGCAGTTCGGCGACGTCCTGATGCAACTTGGCGGCATTCCTCGCTTGTAGCGAAACCCGTCGGTGAAACCCTCCGGTGCAAACTTGGGCTGACGAACGCGCAGTGCGTTTCAGTGCTACAGCCCCGCCGCCCAGTGGGCCAGAAGACCGGGCCACCGGGCCCACCCCACCACGCGCCGTGGCTCTAGAGACTTGCACGCAGGGGTGGGGAGCAGCGCAGTGCAGTAGCCAACCTCCTTCTATAAGTATTTTCTAAAGCCGGAAACTCTTGCCACCCAACCCATTGGGCAGGGGCAGCATGCACCACCATAGCGTGCGAGGCTCTGCTCTCTGCGTGCAGCGCCATCTCGCGGCCATGCGGAGAAGTTAAACGCTTCCTACCCAACCTGATTGGCAGCATATGCCACCACCGCGAGCGAGGCGCCGCTTACCGCGCGCGTCGATGGATTTTTCAATGATTTTATGTCGAATCGTCGTCGTATCGAACATCCAATTCTGGCCGGGCATGCTAAAGTGCCCATCCCGCGTCCACGAGCTGTCACCGTCGCCTCCTTGTTGTCCTGAATGCCGGCCGGCGGGCGGAGTGCTTCCAGTCACTCTGTCTCCGTCGCGAGGCGCGAGAGAGGCAGAGCTATACTGCACACTCGATCGGAGTCAGCCTCCCGGGCGGGTGTGCTCCGTCATATCCCGAACGTCAACAACAGCGCGACCCGTCAGGGAGGCCCGTGGTGCGCGATGGCGGTGCTGGGATGTTCTCTCGCTTAGAAAGCCCGCGGCCGACGGCGTGCGGTGCGGCGCCGCGGCCCGCCTAGCGGCTAACGACTCATTGTACGCCGAGCGACGCCGAGACACAGGACGGCGCCATCTGTTCTGCCTATTTGGTCGACATGTGCGCCACTTTCTGTCAGGCACGCCGTGGCGCGCGGCCCGCGGCGAGACGCCAGTGCTGCCACCACGACGCGGAGCATCTGCGGAGTCTCTGTCCCGTCTGACTGGGGACTATATCAGGCTCATTCGGCCTCATAACTTGGACCCAGGCCCCGGACGTCGATTCACCAAAATAGGGGACCCAAGTTCTTTAATAATAAGGGGTAATGTCACAGACAAGGAGACTTTGACCGATGTCTGGTTCCACGATCAATAAGGCCTCCGACTGCATGCCCTGCAGGTACTGGTTGTCCAGGTCCCCTCTGGGCTGGGCACGCAAAAAAATATTTTCAGGCCAGAGCCAAGCTCTTTAGCAGAGAAATTCAGCAATAGCGCTAGTTGTTTGTGCTTCTACGAGATTAGCCGATGTACAGTAACCGTTAGCAATGGGCCTAAAAGGTGTGTACCTAATCAGTAAAATCTTTGGCTACGCGAGATCACATAGATTTTCGGCACCATTCCTATACAAATTAGCTGAGCTCCGAATTACTTTTGTCGCGCGCGCGGACTGGACGCCCCTCCTGGTCCTCCGCGCGGCTTTCGATTTCATCCCGTTCCGTGTCCCGGTCGAGGTCCTCCCCGGCGCCACAATAGCTGCCGGGCCGGATTATGCACGGTGCGCGCCGTCCGTCTCACTGGGTTGTCATTGGCCGGCGCCCCGTCACGCCGCGTCACGCGTCGACGGCCGCGCCGTGCGCGAACCCGGCGGCCGGCGTGACATCACGCGTTGCGCGCGGCGTGCTTCCGGGTGCACGGTAACGGCAGTAACGGCGCGGCGGCGCACAGTGGGCCAGAAGACCGCCGGCGCGGGCGGCAGGCCGGCCGACGCGTTTTGAGCTACAGAGTCGCTAAATGGGACTCGAACCGAACGTGTTACACCACCAAAGGATTCCTCGTTCGGAGGGCAATCCACTGGCGGGGTCACTTGTTCGGTTCGAGTCCCAGTTAGAGACTCTGGAGCTCAAAACGCGTCTGGAGTTTTGGCCGCTTGCAACGGTCTTCCGGCCCATTGTGCGGCGAGCGCGTGCGGCGCCATTGTTGCCCGGTGGCGCGGTCGGTGGACGCTGTTTTCCCGCGGCCTCTCTTCTTTATTGGGTCAGGAAAAGTACTGTACGCTGCGGCGCGGCGGTTATGGCAGCGTTGACGTCAGCGCGCGGACAGGGTGGCGGTGTGGCGCTGGGCGGTCCACGCCACGCTGCCGCCCCCACTTCATAGACCGCCTGACCCACATCTCCCTTTCGGTTTCGGTGGGCGAGCCAGGGCAGGGCTGGGCTGGGCTGGGCTGGGCTGGGCTGGGCAGGCTTGTGGTCGGTGCATGGGCGTGAGCCTCGGTGTGAGTGGCCTGCCGAGTGCCTTCTAGCCCGGCCCCCTGCCTGCTCGGTCTGCCCGGCACGATGAAAATGAAAGGCCTGTTCGGGCGACAGACACACACAGCCACACACACACGCAGAGCCACACACACCCATCACTCTCGTTCTCTTCTTGATTTTTTCCCATTCCCTCTTTTGGAATCCTTTGGGTGAAGTTCCCGGGAGTGAGGGAGAGACCGTCTCGTCGGTGGCACTGCTGTCCCTGTGTCGTTGGTGACTCAGCGCCTCATGGTGGACCCGGTCCGACGTACTTTGGACCCAGCTTGGGGCTGCTGGGAAACTCAACTCCCCCCCTTTTTTTCTCCCCTGTCTCGCCGCCCAGACCGGTCCAATTCTTCCTCCGCCCGCTCCCGCCCGGCTCCCTCGCATTCCGATGGTTCGGCGTCGTCCAGCAGAGCACCCCGTGATTCCCGCTTGCGTACCTCCCTAACCTCTTGAAGAGGTCGTCGTGTATGAAGCAACTGCTGCTGTTCAACCGCCTCCTACGCGCCACCCTCTGGAAAACCAGACTAGAGTTCTGAAAAATAATGACTTAAGCAGATATGTGGCTGTGTGTGTGTGCTCGCGCATGAGTGCGCCCGAGTGTGTGTTTTGAGAGTGCGTTAGTGTGTGTACACCCTACCATCACCTATTACTGCAGCCTGCGACCACATGCAACACTTTCTCCCGTCGTCAAGTTCGATGCCCGATGCCTCTACTCACCGCCTGCATGCGCGCGCGTGTGTGTGTGTGTGTGCATGCGTGCGTGTGTGCTGAGGAGAAGGGGGCAGGGACCAGGAGGCACGAGGGAAGGGGGGAAGGAGGGGGGCAAGCAGGTGTTTTGGCGTGGTTCACATGCCTGGACCATGTCCCGGCTCTGTTTCGGCTCGCGGCGCGGCATGCGATATGGAGGAGGAGAGGGGGGAGGGGGCTACGCTGGGAAGAAAGGAGAAAGACCAATGGAAGAAGGGAGGGGAGGGAAGGGGGTCCATTGAGGATTGAGGCCTTACGTCCGGAGACACAACGCCCATGACGACAACGGTGACGTCAGCGAGTAACACTCTTTGTAAGTGTGGCACAAAGGTGTCACAACGTGTTCCATGCCACCGAGTGTGCAAAACTGGTCCGATGTCTCACCTTTTGAATTTCTGTTTGTGTGTGTTCGTGCCTAGCGTGGTTATCACAGACCGATTCTCCAGTGTAACCAGGCCGGAGAAAAGTCTCCTGCATGCCCCGTAGAAATTATCGCATTACAGCCTACCCGTCCCTCATGCGATCCCTGCCTGGCGATCACCAAAACCGAGCCGAGACAAGACGCACTCGCGTCATTGCTTGGCGGCATTGCCGCCATCACGTCCGATTTCACTCGTCCGCCAATCAAGGGCCGGGCCGCCGCACAGTGGGCCGCACAGTGTGCTGCCCTAAGTGAGGCTAACAAGGCGGGCCGCCCCTGGGGCCGCGGGGCCCACTGTGCGGCCGGGCCCTGGCAAGCGAGGCCCCTTTCTTGCCGCGCCGAAATAAGACCCCGGGGCAGGGCTCCTTTTTTCGAGATAAAGCTGCCCGCCACTCATCTCAGCGGGCTGCGCAGCGCGCCCTGCTGCGCCCTGCTGCGCCCTGCTGCGCCCTGCTGCCCTCCGCGGCCCGCGCGCGGCACCAGCTCAGTCAGGGTCTGGTGGCGGCCGTGCCCGGCCGTGCCGTTCACCTGTTGCTCTTTGCTGTTTGCCGCGCCCTGGCCCAGGTGCGCTTTTCCTTGGTGGGGACCGCATATACTTTGACGGAGTGTAGCGTATTTAATGGACTGTCACAGCATTCACCAAGAAGTGCCTGCCTCACCGGACTGTCTCACTCTCAACTGGGAGTGTACTGCGCCGTCACAATTGGCTGCTCGATGAACACTGCTGCGTGCCAAGTGTCACACTGGGCTGTCTTGGCCGGGCATGTAGCGCCACAATTTCCTGCTGGCACACTTGCGGCATGAGCCACCTTGACTCCCAGGTCGGCCTAGGCCCCGGCGGTCCCGGCCGTGCCTCTGAATAACGACCTAGACTCTATCGGTCCGCGGTGCGGCGGTGCGGCGTGCCCTGGCCAACGCCAAGCCCCCCGAGCCCTTGCACGGAGACACCGCGTCGTAAACATGTAGCAGAAGTGACCCAGCCCAACACTCCCTGTCCGTCTGTCTGTCCGTCTGTCTTCGTCTTCCCAGCGTCCAGGGCTGGGTGATCGGCAAGCTTCAGGGGGGAGGCGAAGAACGCTGTGGCCGTGGGGGTCGTCTAGTTCTCTGCGCGCGGCCGCGGCGGCGGCATACAGCTCCAACGAGTGCATGTTGCACTACAGTAACGCCAGTTCCAGCCCGCCGACCCCGCCCGCCGCCAGGACCACCTGCGGACCGCCAGCTAGTTAGTCCTGACACGCCCCGCCCCGCCACGCCACGCCACGCCCCGCCCCGCCACGCCACGCCACGCCCCGCCGCGCCCTGGCCCGCCCGGCCGCGCGGTTCGGCACGGAGATATTGGAGGCACGCGGCGAGAGAGGCGGCCCATGCCCACCAGGCCCGGCCCGTGGAAGGAGAAATCATTGAAACGAACCTCTCATATCAGGTGGTTCTGGCTGGGGCAGGGCAGGGCTGGCGCCGTGGTCTCTGCCGCACCCGCCGCGCGGATTTCGTCATCCTTGCCGGCTGGCTTAATGGCGCCTGTGTTGTAGTCTAGACAGACAGCTGAGGGGTTCGGCCTATGGGCACGCGTCTGGGACAAATAAATAAACAACCGATGATGTTTTGTTCGTTTTCCCTGAGGGAACTGAGAGGATTTCCTATGCGGCAGTGATGTCTTGTATGCACTCTAAGGGCCGAAAACAAAAAGTTTTGCTGACTTCCAACATAAAGATGCTCTACTCTAGCCGTAATTTTTTTTTTTTCGCAGGAACGCGAAGGAAAAACTCGCTGGCCAATTTTCTCATGGCTGCGCATTGCTCCCCGCGAGCGGTCCGTCCCCTAGCCTAAGGGCGAGGCGGTGCGGCGGGGCGGGGCAGGGCAGGGTGGGGCGGGGTGGGGCGGGGTGGGGCGGAGCAGCGGCCGACCCAGCCAGACGCGGCGGCGCCCGGTCCAGGGCCTCCAGCCAGCGGACAGCGGCGGCTGGCCGGGTCGGGTGCGGCACAGCGCCAATGGCCTGGCTGGCTGTGTTCCACTGTGCTCCCTGCCGGACGCGATGCCACGGGCCGCCGTCGCCGTCCGCCTCGCCTCATTGGCGAAGGGGAAGGGTGTCGACTTTCAGCCGCGACCCCGAACCCAGGCCATGCCAGACACAGACCCTCGGCCGGGAAATAAAAGGCGAGTAAAACTGTCCGACGGCGATGACGGCGCTCTGCTTGACCTGCTTCGCCGCGTGAGCCTGGCGCGCGGCCGGGGCCTCAAAGCCATCGCACCAACACGCGCCGCGCCGCGCCGTGTTGGCGCGGATTGTCACGCGGTTGTAAAACGGGCGCGGCACGGTTCCAAATCAGGCGGCTCATTCCGAACAGCGCTTTCGTCGCTCTCTCTGTCTCGCTCTCAGAGGAGCAACGGATCGCTGTTCGGAATCGGACGAATCCTTTAGACGAAAGGCACACGAGGGTTTGACGGGCGGGTAAACACCGTCAGCTGAGAAGGTACGGCCGTACGGAACTTTTCCCGGCATACTTTTCATCCTCTCTGCCTCCCTCCCTCCCTCCTCGTCGCCTGCGAGGCGTTTGTACTCCTGAAACCCGCCGGCCACGGTCAGGCTGTCACATTCATTAGACCCTCACCGTAAAGCACGCAACTCTCAAGCTGCTCCTCGCCCAATCCCTCGGCCATTCGCTGTATCGCGGACGCACTCTGACTCACACCAGCGCGCTGTATGTCTCGACCCTGCCCCGCTCGCTCTCTCATACTCATTCACACACGCACTCGTGGTCAGTTTGGATGAATGAAACGTGCTTGCATCACGAAACCGCGACCCGTTCATTACTTGATGAGCTCCTGGTCATTAGCCTTTCTGGGCCGAGCGGAAAGGGGATATGGGGGAGGGGGCAAGACGGCGTCAGGATTGCACAATATTCTCGCCAGCGTACGGAACACTCACACTCCAGCGGAGACGCGCTGCTGCAGCGCCGCGAACCCCTTCCACCTGCTGCGGGGACTCCGGGAGGATCCAGGGGCCGGCCGGCGTGCTCACCGGGCTGCCCCCCCCCCCCCCCTCTCCGCGTGCCTCCACCTCCGAAAGTGAGAGTTAGCCGGCCAGCCGGCCGATCTGCTGTGCCACGCCGCGTCCCGTCCCGTCCCGCCGCACCCCACTTCTTTCCCTGCCCTCTTCCTCCCGTTTCTTATTTCCGCTGTCGCCCCCTCTCTGTGTAATCCGGCGAGGTCTCATTTGGACTGGGCGTATCGGCCAATCAGTGAGTCGCGGTGCGCGGACCGTAGCCCTCAGGGCCTTCCCTCACGAACCGGTGCCACGTCGTCCTAGGCGGGCGGAACGCGAGCATTAAACCGGGAGAGAAGAATTTGGGAAGTAGAAGAGAGAGGAGGAGGAGGAGGGAGGAGGAGGAGGAGGAGGAGGGTGAGAAGAGGGAGCAGGACAAAATTCGTGTTTCCGGCCGTACTGCGCGCTGCAGCTGATGATGCAGGCCGCGCTGCAGGTTTCACGGAAGGGAAGGAAGAGGAGGGGGAAAGGGGGGGGGGTTTGCTTGCAGCTTTGGCCGGCCGACGGAAACGTGGGAAAAGGTCCTGGCACGACCGGAATGCACATGTAGGAAGGCCTTCCCTCCCTCCCCGCCGCCCTGCCGCCGGCGCCCTGCCCGGGCCGCGGTCAGTGACGTGAAAGTGACACGAGCTGACGTCACTGACGTCACGCGCGTGATAAGGGACTCGGGGCGGGCATGAGCACAGTGGATGGCAAGCCCGCTGGGCGCAGCTGGAAGCTGACTAGAAGCTCATTCGGTGTCAAACTGAATCACTTTCTTTTTCCTAGTCCCTAAGTCCCCGGACGAGCCAGTGGGCCGGGTGGCTGGGACGTACTATGTGTGAGTGCGTGTGTGCGTCGCACTCCGGGACATGGGTCTTCATGACAGCGTGGCTCAGTTTTAGGGGAAAACACGCGTTAATTTTATAAAAAAAATTCGAAATTTTTTTTTTAAAAAATGGCAAACATAAACGAAATTAAGGTTTGGCTTCGAAGGGACAATCGTCGTGCCCCGGTCCGTTTCAGCGATGGAAACGAAAACAACCAGCAGAGCAGCGGATGTCAATTTTTCCCGATGCGAATTAAATGAGGGAGTGCTGCTCGCCGCCGATCTGCCGCTGTGCGCAAAACGTGTGGTAAGTGCACGAGGGCTGCCCAGCGCGCCCAGCGCCACGGCGGCGCTTCCGTCGCCGGGAGTTGAACCCGCGCCAGGGAGCGGATGTAACCGCTGCTAGTTGGCCGTGGCGCGCCGCGCTACCGCCATGCCGGGCCCTGGCAAGTGTCCAGTCGGAGTAACTATGAGAACGCGGTTTCCTTGGCTATCCCTGTCGAGGCGAGCGGCTGGCCGGGCAGAGCGGAACACACTAGGCCGGGACGAGGCACTGCTGTCGCTCATGGATTCACGTGTTCGTTGAGTTTCGCCACTCAGGCTGTCCAGTGTCCAGGGCGGGCTGCTGGGCTGCATGGACCGCGCGTTGAACCGCAGAGAGCTTGCCGAGCCGTCCTAGGCCTCCTGATGTCTTCCAAGCCTTCCTGTTCCTTGCCGTGTACTTCTTGTGCAGTACTTGACCCGCCACTTCGGCCGGGTCGTTCCGGACACAGTGGGCCAGGCCACCCCCCGCAGCGCCAGCGCCGCCAGCGCCCTCTGGACGGCGTGTCGCGTCGTCCCCGATGGCCGTAAAGCCGCCATAAACACGGAGCACATCGCGTCCACGAACACCGCGCTCCGCGATCCCCAGCGCTCTCTCCTGCAGCGGCGCGAGCGAAGCGCCCACACGGCGCTCCAATATAGACGCGACAAAAGGCGGCCAGCCAGACAGACAGACAAAGCAGGCAGCAACAATTAACGCCGTGTTCCTGGAAACATTGTCGCGGCTCCATATCGCGCATCGCATTACCCGGCGACCAGTCACTGCCGCCTCGCCTTGCCTGTGCGTGCATCATGGCGGTGGCAGCGACGGAAATGACGACAATAATGAGGAGAAATTGAGAGGAAGATGATAGTGCGTTATTCGCGGACCGCGTGGCGCCGCCGGGAGGTGGGCGCCTTGTGTTGATTAGCGCAGCCTACGCGTGACTGGCGATGAAAGCGAGGATTCAGGAATGGCCGCTGCTGTGTGGAGCGCCTTATCAGGGACGCGGAAGGGGCGACTCGGGCCAGTGGCGGAGCTGCAGGGGTGGCGTGGGGTGGGTGGGCAGTGGCACAGCGGTGGGCAGGCGCGGATCCAGGACTTCCCAAGGAGGGGAAGCGACGCGTTTTCCCTACAGACACAAAGAAGTGCTTCTTGCCTAGCCTCTGGTCCACTGAGGCGGTGGCGGCGTTGCACGCTGCAAATCGAGGGGGAACTAAATGGCCAAAAGCATGTACACCAAAAATTAAATTTAATTTTTTTTAAATTGAAAATTTGAACAAATGTGCAGATTTATGGTAAAAAATCACAAAATTGTCTTTTCAGGACCGACCCAACATTTATTATTTTCTACTACCCTCCCCAGTGTGCTTCAAAGCCACAGCAATGCGCTGTGTCCATCATCTGCCGTGGTGGCTGGTGGTGTCGACGCGTCGGTTTCTCGGTACGAGAATCGGCGGTTCAAATCAACTTCACAACTTTTTTCTCTGACCGCTGCTCATCGTCACGTCAAGAGCCCGCTTCAATCGGCAGCAGATATGAGCCGTGGTGGCTGAGGGCGTTAAGGCGTCCGACCCCGACCATAAGGTCCGGGGATCGAATCCCAGTTGTTCCTTTCATTTTTCGACTGGCTTCCTCCCACTGCGACTCAAACCCGTCGTCCAACACTCGGCAGACGTGCAAGTCAGGGTGGTGTAGTGGTCTAGGCTCAATCCAGGCCATTACACCCGGGTGTCTAAAAAGCAGTCCGCTTCGGCGGATTGGCCTCGGCACTGGTTCGATCCCCGATCGAGCCAGCCACTCGAAATTGGTCGCGAGTGGGTCCATTCCGATTCGTCGGATGGAGTTGATAAGTCCTTTGAAGCTGGCCCACTGACTGCATGTTCGGGTCTGGGAGCGCCGGACAGCGGGGGTACACTTGGTACCGACCACCCTGCGCAAACAAAAGCTCCCAAAACTACTCTCTCTCTCTTTCTTTCTTTCTCTGTCTCTCTATCGTCTCTGCCTTACTCTACTCTGCCCATGTTGGGCCGTGTCGGCGGCTCGGGTCCTACTGGGTCCCCCGGCGTACGATATCGAAGTCGCTGGATCGGATTAACCCCAGTTACCTGATAGCACCGGTTCCCATCCCGAACACCGAAGTAAAGCAGGAGGCCTCCCCATTAAGACTGGGGAGGGGGTGTAGAGTTCCATTTTTTTTAAATTTATTTCTAGTTTAACAAAATCGCCAGCGCCTGGGGACACCAATTCCCATATCAAAAACACCAAAAATTTCAAAAAATTCAAAAAATTCAAAAAATTTCAAAAAATTTCAAAAACGTACACAAAAATTTCGAGTTGTTTCCCCCTCGCTGCAAATGCACCTGTCGGCATGCGTCCCCGCGGCACGCGGCGGCAGGCGGCGCGGAAAAATTCGGGAGCGTGTTTTATCGTGAGTCATCTGCTGGCGATGTAGTGGCAGGTGGCACCACTTTCTGGCCTGCGCCTCGCCACAAGTTTTCCCGGATGGGCCGCATTTTTCCAGGCGACTAGCGACAGGTGACTAGAGTCATTCATTATCAAAGAGGAGCCTGGCGGCGGGCCTGGCCGGGCCTGGCCGGGCCGGGACAGCACTGGCAGCGACAGCGCGGCCCACTGTGCGGGGCCCGCGGCCCACCGCGGCCCACGCCACCGGAAGAAGAAAGCCCACGAATTGATACAGCTTTCAAGTCGATCCCCGTCACGGCGGACTCTGCCTGAAAGACTATATTTTTTCGTCGTCGTTGTCGTCTTGGTCGCTTTCTAAATATCCGTGTGCGTGTGTGAGTTCTACTCTACGTGTCACGAGCGCGCGGCACGGCGGCGGCGGCGTTTCAATCCACTCCGGGCCGTAGAAAAGGACACCTGCAGCTGGACACGATTTTCGTTTTTATTTCCTTACGAGGCTAGGATCTAGTTGTAATTCAGTCGACTAGGGCGCCCCTGGGAAGCGCATGACTCTGTCTTCCGGGCTGCCACGGTTTGAGGAACATCGTTTGGAGATCAAGCAGGCCCTGCGCCTCGAGGGGCTGCCTTCACGAGGGCGGCGGCTGCGCCGTCGTGGGGTCCTTGGCCACCTTCTTCCTCTTGCGGTCCTTGGTCCTCCGCAGGGGGTGGGTCACGCCCGCGGCCACGCCCACCTTGGCGCCGGCCTCCGCCGCGTCGTCCTCCCTGACGCCCACCATGGGCGTGGTGGCCACGGCGGGCGGGCCCGGCGTCACCAGGGTGGCCCTCGCCGCGGCCGAGACGCTGTCGGTGAGGTTGGCGCGCGCGTCGTACTGGTCGCACACGAACTGCCTGCAGGAGTCCGTCTCCACAGCCTTGATGATGGCGGCGAGTTCGATCGCCTGGGCCCGGGACCGAGGGACGCTGGCGGGAAGAGGAACAATCCGTTAAAAGACAATCATCATTTGTAAGGACGCACAAAGGGCCAGAAGAAGGGTGCAGGAGAGGGCCAAAACTCCTAAACAGAAACAAATAACAGTCCAACTAGTTGCTCATTTGGCTGGTTGAGGTAGGCAATCTTTCCACTTTCCAACGTTGGTGGGAACTTCTGCCTCCTGATGTGACAACACTGTCACTAAACCGGCAAACCGGGCCAGCATCCCATCCTGTGAGAGCGCCTGGGAGGTAAGCAATCCCGTACTGCGCCACGCACGCGTGCTTGGCGTGTTGCCTGCCGCTCGGCGCCATGCGCAGTGGGCCAGAAGACCGGCGCTGGTGGCCAAAACATTAGACAGGACTCGCACTGAGCGTGTGACCCCACCAATGGACGCTCGGAGAGCAATATTAATTGGTGGGGTCACGCGTTCGGCTCGAGTCCCATTTAGAGACTCTGGAGCTCTAAACCCGTCCGGGATATTGACCGCCTCCACCGGTCCTCTCTCTCTGGCCCACTGTGCGGTGCCTTGGCACTGACTCACCTGAGGAGCAGGGCGTTGAGGGCCTCGGGGCCGGACGCGCGCGCCACCTCGCACACGGCGCGCTGCTCGCACCGCATGGCCGGCTGCCCCTCCGTGGAGCGCTGCCGCGTGCCCCTGGAAAAGCAGAGCGGCCGGACCGGTAAGGCACAGTGCCACAGTGTGGAGGCGAACGAGGAGGCGGCACTCACAGCCTGGGGTCGATGATGAGCACGTTGGGCGAGATGGCGGCGACGAGCAGCGCCAGCGGCGCCAGGCCGGCCACCACCTTGAGCGCGGCCCTCCACAGGCTGCAGCAAAGGGGAAAGTGACTTTCGGTTCACGCGGCGCGGCGCGCGCTGCGGTGGAAATAATGCTGTACTCACTTGCCGGACTTGCCCTTCTTCACCTCCTTGGGCTTGAAGCTGAGCGGCTCGTGCAGCGGCTCGTGCAGCGCCTTGGGCGGGTCGTAGGGCGCGGAGCCGAGCAGCGGGTA
Source organism: Stenchaetothrips biformis (assembly GCA_030522485.1). Taxonomy (NCBI): domain Eukaryota; kingdom Metazoa; phylum Arthropoda; class Insecta; order Thysanoptera; family Thripidae; genus Stenchaetothrips; species Stenchaetothrips biformis. The sequence goes on along the minus strand of CM060092.1, from coordinate 13,415,850 downwards.
CGACAGGACCGCCTCCCCGCCGCCCTGCGCGCCGCCCCGAGGCCGGCCGCCCCCAGGCCCTCGGCCAGCCCCGCCCCCAGCCCGATGCCCACCGCCAGCTCCCCCGTCGCCTCGCCGGCGGCGCCGTGGCTCACGGGGTGGGCGGCAGCAATGGCCTGGAAGGGAAAATGCGGAGCTTTCTGGTCAGACAAGAGCAACATGTCGACAAAACGGCATAGTAAACGAGAGACTCGGAACACTGACCGAGTGCACCGCCTGCTGGTTGTGGTAGTGGTGGTGATCCTGGTCCTCGTGAACACTGTACTGCTGCTGGTGCAGCTGCTGGTGCTGCTCCTCGCTCTCGAACTTGACGGGCTTGTAGGAGAGCAGCGCGTGGTGGTGGCCGGGCGCGCTGGGCCCCGACGGCCCCGAGGACGCCGCCGTCGCTCCCCCCAGAGTGGAGGCGCGGTAGTGGGACAGACCGGGGGAGTGCGCGGGAGCGGAGTTAGGTCGGCGTGCTCCCGCCGCCCCCGAGGGCGAAGTGTAGCCCGCCCCCGCCGCCCCCGAGGGCGAGGTGTAGCCCGCCCCCGACGCCGCCGCCCCCCCGCCGCCCGCCGCGCCGCCACCGACGTGGTGCTGGTGGATGTGGATGTGCCTTGTGGGGCTGTCGTACCTGAAATGCGGAAGGGATTATGAAACCAATGCAAAATAGTCCTCAACCTGCTCGCGGTGCTGCTGCACCTACCCGTACTGGTCCTGGATGGGGCCCAGCTCCGTGCTCGGGGCGAAGCGGCCGTCGCCGTGGCCATCGGCGCCCCCAGCGGTGGGGTCGACAACCCTGCGCAAGGAACATAGTGTCCGTGTTAGGCGGCTGGCCCTTCCAATCTGCGAGTCGAGCATCCTTGCACTCTCAGCGCGTTACTGACCTTTTTCCTCATTATCTACGCGCTCGTTTAAGCAAGCATAATACTTAGTTTTTTTAAAGTAAGTATGACCAATTTGCTTTGTAAAATTATTAACCAAATCAAATTATCAGTACACTACTTAACAATTCATAAGCAGTCCCTTAAGAAACGGAAAGTACGTATTATGGTTGCACAAATTACTTGGATACACTGTTATTTAACAAATTTAACGTCATATTCGTTAGAATGCGAATTTCGCGACGTTCGTTTGAATACGATGTCACATTCGTTTGAACGTGACACGACCGTTAAATCTGGGTGTCACATTCGTTTGAACGTTCAACATTCAAACGCATGTGACGTCATATTCAAACGATTGTGACAAAATTCACATTCGAATTCGAACGAATATGACGTCACATTCGTTGAATAACAGTGTACTTATTGACAAACTGACCAAGAGGTCAGTAGCAGCGCGCTGTGTTCCTCTACCTGTGGTTCTGCGGACGGTGTTCGTCGCCCTGGTCGTCCTCGGCGCCACTGCCCGTGGCCGCGCTGGCCGGAGCGGTGGGCTGCTGCTCCTCGCCGTCGCCGTCCCCCTGGCCGACGGCGTCCTCGGCGTCCTCCCGGGTGGGTCGCGCCGTGGCGGCGGCCAGCATGGCGCGCCGGGCGTCCATGACGGCCGTCATGGTCTGGTTGTCCCTGGTGACGGCGCCGCGCAGGCGTGGCGATGGAGCCGGGCAGGATGGGCCGCACCTTGGCGTCGCCGGGGTCGGCCTGAGCCACCGAGGCGGCGAGGACGCACAGCGCGGCGGCCGCCAGGGGCAGCGAGTGCCGGCGCGTCGTCTGCCGAAACAACAACAGGACAGACTTTCTAGAATTCTCGAAAAGGTGTTTTCATGTTTTGCTGCCGCTTCAACCTTAACTTTATTCGCTAACCCGGGAAGTGCGTGGTGGGACTGACAAGTACGCGGGGCTGTCTCCTGTTTCTGTTACGTGTCGCCTCAGGATGCAGGCCTAGTTCCTGCTCCCGGCGGCACGGCGGCACCGCGCTGCGGTGACCACGCCTCGCGCGGTATGTATCGTGCGGGTCTTGCGCGCCGACAAGCCTCAAATGTGTCGTCACGACGCGAGAGGCTGCCGGCCCGCCGCCCCACACAGTGGGCCAGCGAGGCGAGGCCCTTCTCGGAAGCTGCCGCGGCAGGAGCGTGACGCCCCCAGCGTGACGCGCGGAGACAGGACCCCGGCAGGACCCTCCAGCCAGCCACGGCTCCATGCTGCATTGTGCGCCACTCGCGTTACGACGTTGCGTGGAGTCTTGGTCCGCTTGTTCGTTCACAGTGACGTGACGACTGCTCCCGAGACGACAACACAAAATACGGAATAAGTCTCGTCGTGTTTGAAGCCACAAGCAAGCAGAGAAGGATTGCAGAGCAGGGAATTTTCTGGCCACCGCCGCCGCCACCGTCGGCTTGGTGCGACCGGCGACGATACTTTTCCAAATCAGGCTCGCCAACCAGCGGCCGGCAGCGCAGCAGGCAGCACCCCGCCGAGTGTTACAAAATGCGACGTCGGAATGCGGCCCTGACTGCAGATAAATATTCCGGGCGACGCAGATAAGGAAAGTAAGAATGGCTCATTACAAGATTTTCTAAATTCCAAGTGGCAGGGCCCCGCCACTGCCAGCCCTGCCACTGCCAGCCCCACCTAAGCCATCAGATGACACGACAAGTGGTTTTAGTTTACGGCCCCCCATCGAGCCCCCTTTGGTTCTGGAGAAGCAGTGACTTCCAGGGCGATGAATGGAGTTTGGTCGGTATTGTTGCGCAAGGGAAACAGGCAGAGAGAGAGAGAGAGAGAGAGAGAGAGAGAGAGAGAGAGAGAGAGAGAGAGAGAGAGAGAGAGAGAGAGAGAGAGAGAGAGAGAGAGAGAGATAGAGAGAGAGACCGTGTGCGGCTTCCGCGTGCTGCAGCCCGGATGGAGGCGTTGGTGTTGCTCCAGGCTGCAGAGTGGAGGCTGGACAAGTAAGTAGGCAGTCCCCTACCACTAACACACCAGGCTGGTTCCCGAACAGCGCGCTTTCGTCGCTATATCCGTCTCTCTCGCGCTCACGGGGGCGTTTCGTTTCCGTCGGGCTGCGAGAGAGAAAGAGCGATGGCGCGCTGTGGCGCTGTAGCCGAAGGTAATTAGGCCTGGAGGAAATTGGGAAGTGCGACCGGCACAGAGTTGCACGGCCCGAAAAGAAACTTGGACGCCGGAGAGCCGCCGAGATGAAGGGCCTCTAGGGCCTCTAGGGCCTCTAGGTCCTCTAGGGCCTCTAGGGCCTCCTCTAGGGCCCCCTTTCGGGGCGGAAGGCGTGCGTCTTGTCGCCGCCGTGGTCGTCGTGTCACACACACTCTCGATTTCGGACACTTTTCCTTTCCGGCGTACCGTAGTAACACGGCGAAGAAAAAGTCAGCCCGAGCGGACAAGGAGGGAGATGAGATGTCCCCGAAGAAACAAACCCAAATCAAATATTTTGTTTCAGTTGTTTTTACCTCTACATCTTTTATCTTGCTTCAATTGAGTCAACCAAAATTCCTACTTTTACTTCGGCTGACCAACCAAGGAATGCAAAATGAATAAATGTGTCGGTTGCATTGGAAAAGCGCGAACGAAAATTTTCGTAATTTCTCGCGTTCCACGCAGTGAACAGCACGCTAGTCTCGAACGCGGGCTCGCTCGCCACACTCACCATCCTAAGTGCCGGGCTGTGGCCGCTGGCGTGGTGCAGGTCACTCCTGGCCGCTGGATGAGTCCGGGAGAGGGTCCTACGCGTGCGTCTTTCGGCCAGCCACTGCACTGCACTCTGCTGGCGGTACACACCCGCGCACTTCAACGTGTCGCGTAGGAGTCCCGGCGCGCGTGCAAGTCCGTGCTTTATAGCAGCACGGCGTGCGCGGCGGCGCGTAGGGTTGACACGGCCGTGCGCGGGTAGGCGTGCGCCGCCACGCCGCCACCGAGGCGTCTCTGCGGGACGAGACCGAGCAGCGTGTCTCTGTCTCTCTCGCACTCTTGGGGCGTGCCGCAGGGGTGCGAGAGAGACAGAGCGACGAGGCACTGTTCGAAGTCGGCCGACTGGGGCGGCGAGGACACAATGGGCATAGGACGGCACGCCAGGATGTCGGCCTGGTCCGCGTGCGCCGCGCGCTGCCGCACAGTGGGTCCGAAGACGGGCGCAGGAGGCCAAAACTCTAGACGCGTTATGAGCTCCAGTGTCGCTAAACAAGACTCGAACCTAACGGCTGACCCCACCAATGGATTCCTCGTTCGTAGAGCAATTCATTGGCGGGGTCGCGCACGTACAGTTCGAGTCCCATTTAGGGAATCTGGAGCTCCAAACGCGTCCGGGATTTTGACCACCTCTACCAGTCTTCTGGCCCACCGTGTGCCGTGTCAGCCTGGTGTCGGCGCCGCGGTGGCGGTGTGGGTGCGACACCGAATTCCCATGCTCCGTTCTGTTCCCGGGGCGTCGCCGGGCGTCGCCGCTTCCGCCGGCTGCCGCTGCTCCCGGACACTTTCGCCGCCTCCGTGACGGCCGCCGTCATCGACCGGCGTCGCCGCGTCGTCGTCGACCACGGTCACGGCCGGGGCCAATCTGCGCCGGCCGCGCCATCTGCGCGGTCCCTAATTCGGAGGCCTCCGCGCGCCATGCCTGCCTGCCTTCCCGCCATGGGAGCGGCCAGGACACCGCGAGTTTCATGGCGGCAATTACCGAAGACGCGGCTCCGGTCTCATTCCGAACGGGACTTTCGGCGCTCTGTCTCTCTCGCACCCTGTGGGGACGTCGCATGCGTGAGAGAAAGAGAGAGAGAGAGAGAGAGAGAGAGAGAGAGAGAGAGAGAGAGAGAGAGAGAGAGAGAGAGAGAGAGAGAGAGAGAGAGAGAGAGAGAGAGAGAGAGAGAGAGAGAGAGAGAGAGAGAGAGAGAGAGAGAGAGAGAGAGAGAGAGACATAGCCAGAGAGACCGACGTTGGCGCGGTTCGGAGGAATCATCAGCCCGCAGCCGGCATCACTTTTACTCTCGATAGCGCACCGAGGCTCCGCGAGTCCGCAGCCGCCGGCCGGGCCGCCTTCGCCGTGCCTTCGCCTCCCCGCGCCGCGGCGGCCGAGGCCGTGGCCCTGGAAGCATGGCAGCCTTTGTGGGTTTTACTTTCGTTGGGAGGATTCGGTCGAGAAGCGGGAAAGGGGGGGGTGGGGGCGCCCGGTCGCCCCTAACTGGACACACTCCACTGGCCGTCGAAAAGAAAAGTCGGTGGAAGCGCGCAGTATGAGCATGTGTGCGCGCGTGGTGTGTGTGAGTGTGCGCGCGTTCGTGCGTGTGTATGTAGGTGCGCACGCGCGCGTGTGTGTTTGTGGTGTGTATGTGTGTGCGCGCGCGCTGTGTCCGAGCGTGTGGGTTGCTAACAGGCCCGGCAGAGGGCCGCTACGCGTCAAATACCAACTCGCCGCTCAATGGCTGATGGAGACATTAATGCGCGGCTTATCGGTGCGATTGGCTTTTTCTCTCGAGCCGTCCGTCCGTCGGGCTGCTTTTGCTGCGTCGCTGCGATAGATGATTGGATTGGCCGGCCTTAATAGGGACGGCTGCGTCTGCTCGCCGGTTCCGAACACAGCGCCGTCGCTCCGTCTCTCTCGCACCCCTACGGGACGGCCCATGAGTGCGAGGGAGACGGAGCGGCCAGTCAGCCTCCAGGGCCGTCTGGGCTGGCAGCGTCCCCAATCAACGACGGATTCGCTCCAATCTCGAACTTCATCGAAGCCTCCCCGGCTGACTCCGCGGTCCGGTCCCTGCATCGTAAACCTAGCGAAGTGGCACGCTTCAAAACTTTTTGAAAGCTCCGAAAAAAAAAATCAGAAAAAAAAACACACACACACACAAACACTTATGAAGTTTTTGTTTTAGAAAACGTTACGCTAAGTTTATCCCATACGCGCTGCTGACGCCACCTCCGGTGGTTGAACCCGCAGCGTCAGGCGAACAGTAGGCTGGAAGACCGGCGCAGGCGGCCAAATCTCTACGCGTTTTGAGCTCCAGAGCTCCTTCATTGCAGCCATCAAATGTTTCTCACCCAGAACGAGAGGAGTGTCGCCTCGTTTGCCGCCACCTTCTCCTCGCGCCACTGCATCGCGCCGCCCGAGGGGCCGGGATGAGTAAAAGCAAAAGCCAATGAAATGGAGCAGAACAGCGCGCCGCCTTGCCGTGCGCTTATTTCGTTTCGCACTTCTCGTTTCTCTCGTTTAACGGCCAGAAGAAGCGGCAGTGTCACACTCGGGTTGCGCGGCCGGACGGACAGCGCACCGACGGCCAGAAAAACGGAGTTCCGACTCAGAACTCGACGGGCGGGGCCCGACGCACAGTGGGTCAGAAGACCGTTGAGCCGGCCAAAATTCGAGACACGTTTTGAGCTCCAGTGTCACTCAATGGGACTCGAATCGAACGCGTGACCCCACCAATGGATTCCTCGTTTAGAGAGCAATCCATTGGTGGGGTCACACGTTAGATTCGAGTCCCATTTAGCGACTCTGGAGCTCAAAACGCGTCTAGAATTTTGGTCCGCCTCGAAGGTCCTCGGACCCACTGTGCGACGGGCCGTGCCGCTGACATCTAAGTGCTCCCCCTCCCCTCTCCAGCCTCCCCTAAGGCTTTCGAAAGACAGGTCATGAGCTTGGCTGAGTGATTGCCAACCTGATAGTACCAAAGTTTTTTCTGGAGAAATATTCAGATTCGTTTTGCATCGGATCTGGCCGCGGGGCAGTAGTGCTGCGCTGCCTGTGCCGTAAATGTGAATGTGAATGCGAGGCGCCTCGGGGACGGGCACGGCCTGGCGCAGCGTTTCGTGTAATGTCACGGACACCCAATCGGCAAAATTATCTCCCAGCGGGGCTGCCGTGTCGCGGCGCGGCTAGGTTCGGCTCGCACAGTGGGCCAGAAGACCGGTGGAGGTGGCCAAAATCCCGGACGGGTTTTGTGCTCCAGAGTCGCTAAATGGTAAACGAATCGAACGTGTGACCCCACCAATGGATTGCTCTCCGAACGAGAAATTCATCGGTGGGGTCACACGTTCGGTTCGAGCCCCATTTAGTGACCCTGGAGCTCAAAGCGCGTCCTGAGTTTTGGTCGCCTGCGCTGGTCTTCTGGCCCACTGTGCGCCACGCGAGCAGGTGCAAATGCAAAACCTCCGCTAAGCGCGCTAAGCGGTTCTAGGCGTTGCACAAGAGTGGTCTTATCACCCCTGAAATGAAAGTATGTATGTGTCTGGCGACCGAGAGAAACTTGTGCACTCTTTGTATACGCGACGAGGAAACACAGGTGTCCTTGGATGCCGTCTGCTGGAGAGGACTGGAGACCGCGACTGGAGGCCCGGCCCGAAGGATCTTCATCAAATTTTTATCATCCATAAGTTCCATTCGCGACATCATTTTCCCTTGTTGGCGGATCGTGGCACACCACCCGGAGGACCCACCGCAACCACTTTTTTCTCGCCGCTTGTCTTTTTTCTTGCCCTTTTTTTCGCTGCGATATGTCAATCCTGATCGGTTCCCTCCTCTTCGTCTCTCAATCTGACTGATGGCTTATTAGCCGCGTTATGTGATGGCTTGACTGGCCCCGGCCGGCCCCCGCCATCGCCACCAAGGATCCCTCGAAGGATCCTCTGCGCCGACCCGACCCGTTCCTCTTGAAACTTTTTCCTCCTTTTTTCCCGGTAGGACTGGCGCGTCGTGTTTGGGTACGTGTGGCTCGTGCCAGCCATTTCTCCGCGCGGAGCTTCCCTGCCGCACCCTGCCCGCACACAGTGGGCCAGAAGACCGACGCTGGCGGCCGAAACTCTGGACGCGTTTTGAGCTCCAGAGTCCGCCAAACAGGACTCGAATCGAACGCGAGCGACCCCACCAATCGATTCATCGTTTGGAGAGCAATCCATTGTCGGGGTCACACGTTCAGTTAGAGTCCCATTCAGCGACTCTGGAGCTCATAACGCGTGTGGAGTTTTGACCGCCTGCGCCGGTCTTCTGGCCCACTGTGCTGCCCCTGCCGCGCCCTGCCTGCCCTGGCGAGGTGCGAGGCGCCCAACAAGACGGCTCTCTCGCGTCGTGTGGCTCGTCGCCGCAAAGCAAGCGACATTTTCGCTGCTGCACTATGCGCACTGCGCACACACAGGATTTGAGCACAACGAGAAAGCGCATATAAGAGATAACTGTCCGTAATGCCCGTACTGCCGCGCGCTCGCACACACTCACGTACACACTCACATACACACCTTCGTATTCCCCATACCCTACGAACACAAGCCAGAGACGAGGATCAACGTAATTTTGTCAGAGTGCTACTTCCGCCTGCAGCTCCCCTCCACCTTATTCCTTCATCCTCCCCCCCCTGCCCCTCCCCTCCTTTCCCACCCTGAGAAACACGATCCCAAACCACTAACAAGGGGATCAGATACTTGGCGATCGCCGCCGTGCAAACGACGGCTATCGGCTAACAAGCTTTACACGCCGGCGTAAAGTTATCCGCACCAACTACCGCTCATTTTCACCCCCTCCACCGTTTTCCCTCTTTTCACCGCCGCGCCGGGCTGCGTCCGCGTCGTAGCGTGTAACGGCGCGGCCAGCAGGCCAGTCTTGGCACGCCGCACAGTGGGCCAGAGGACCGGTGGATGCGGTCGCAATCCCGGACGCGTTTTGAACGCCAGCGTCGCTAAATGGGACTCAAACCGAACGTGTGACCCCACCAATCGATTGCCCTCCGAACGAGGAATCGATTGGTGGGGTCACACGTTCGGTTCGGGTCCTGTTTCAAGCGACTCCGGAGCTCCGAACGCGTCTGGCGTTTTGGCCGCCAGCGCCGGTCTTCTAGCCCACTGTGCGCGGAGCTGCTGTTGGCAGGCCGCGCTATTGGCACGCCGCCCCACCCCTATCACTTCCTGCGACGCAATCATTACCGCGGCGGTTCGATCGGAACGCAGCAGGGCAGCCATGAGCGCAGCGGCATCGGCGCGGCGCGCGACTCGGTGGCCGGCCGGGCCTCGCCACACAGTGGGTCAAAACGGTCCAAATCGCGAAAAAAATATTTAGGAGCGGAAAACGAGTTTTGAAAGAGTCACGGCGATTTTGGACGATTCTGACTCAAAACTTTATGCGGAATCCGAATCTGGCCACCTCAGGTTCCGGTCGGGTCCGGACTTTTTCGTATGTTTTCCAGATTTTGACCGTCTTGACCCACTGTGCGCCAGCGCGTTGCCACGGCCCGGTGGGAACGGACCGCGCCAAAGCGTGGCGTGGCCGCGGCATGACCAAGCCTGTCCGCGACGTCCGGCCTTCCGCCCGTCGCAGCCCATTCCACAAAGTGGCGTGGCGAACGGCTGCGCACAGTGGGGCAGAAGACCGGTGGAGGCGGTCGGAATTCCGAACCGCACGTTTTGAGCTCCACCAGAGTCACTAAATGGGACTCGAACCGAACGTGTTATCCCACCAATGCGATACCTCCTAATAACAGACACGTACTTTGGACAGTGGTTTTAACACTCACGTCCTTCTGGGACAGGTTGCAGCACTCACGTACTTTGGGACGTGTTTCACAAAGCAATTGTATAGTTTTCCATGCGTGTTTCAACAAACGCGTAGTTCCCATAAGCGAGGTTAACCACGTGTTTGTTGAAACACGCATGGAAACTACTTGCTTTTTTAACAAGTTCCGAAGTACGTGAGCGTGCTGCAATCAGTGCCCGAAGTACGTCAGTGTTAAAGCCACTGTTCGAAGTACGTGTCTGTTACTAGGAGGCATCGCCTGCTCTCGGATTCCTCTCCCGAAAGATGATTGCCGCGACAAAGTCTCGCCTTTCCAGCGCGTCTCTTCGGCGCGTCGCCACCTGTCGGCGTCACCCGGATGCGGCCCGCCCCTTCTGCACTGCCTTGCCGGGCGGCGCGCCGCGGCGGAACTGGACGGCTCGCTCATCGCGTGCGGGCCGCGGTGCAGCGAGTGCCGCTTGTCGCATAGGCACGGCCAGCTGATCCAACCCGCCCCGCCCCGCCCCGCCCCGCCAATGTCTGGACGTTAGCTTTCCCGCATCGGACAGCAGGTTCCAATCCAGACCCGCAGCGTCCTGCGTCGCGGCGACGTCCACGGCCTTAGCGGCACGGCGGCCGGGTTGCCCACCTCGCAGGCCACAGCAGCACAGGCCGGTCCTCTGGCTGGCCCACTGTGAGGGAGAGGGGAGAGCCCAACGTAACAGACTACTGTACCGCGAGGCTGCCGGCGGCCGGGCGACTCCTAGTGACCTCGGCAGAGGGATGCGTCTGCTTACCGCCCGTGAGGGAAGAACGCTGCCTGGTTTCACAGTGCAGAGCAGCGCTCCGACGCCGCCAAATGGAACGACGACAGACTGGCTGTTCTGTTCTGTTCTCCCCCGGATCTGGCGAGCGAGCCGCCGCATCGGCCGCGCCGCTCTTCCTGCGGCTTCAATCATAATGACAACGGCGATAATAACAATCGCGATTTGTTTGACGGACTGTCCTCGGGAGCGCTAGCCGAGGCGCTGGCGCTGCAGCGGGAAAGCGGGCGTCTCTGTCTGTCTGTCTGTCAGTCTGTCTGTCCGTCCGTCCGTCTCTTCGTCTCTTCATTCATTGATGGACGGCAGGTGAGTGAGTGCGACTCCAGCCCGATGCGCGCGCTTCTCCGGCGACGAGCTTGGAGCGACACTGGAGCCATTGGAGCCACGGAGGTGGCGGAAAAGTGTCATTTTGTAGTCATAAAGGCGACGCGCGATGGCTGCCTCGCCGCCACGCTCTCCTTCCCACCTCCATTGATTGATGTGGCTTTGCCCGCTGCTGTGCAGTCCCCGAGAAAGGCGGGACGGGGCGGGGTGTGGCGGGGTGTGGCGGGACGGGGCGGGGTGTGGTGGGACGAGCGCAGTCTTGGGACGCGGTGCACTACACGGCGTTACGCCCGTCACTCGAGGTTGCGTCACTCGGGAAGGACGGACGTTTTTGTTTCCGAGGAGATGCGAAAAAAATAATAATAAAGAGACGGCACCCCGTCGCGTCGTCGATGCGGATCGCTTTTAGGCAAAAATGTCGCTACTCGCCTTCTCTCTCTCTCTCTCTCTCTCTCTCTCTCTCTCTCTCTCTCTCTCTCTCTCTCTCTCTCTCTCTCTCTCTCTCTCTCTCTCTCTCTCTCTCTCTCTCTCTCTCTCTCTCTCTCTCTCTCTCTCTCTCTCTCTCTCTCTCCCTGCGCGCGCGTGAGTGCGTGCGCGTTGCACTGGCTCACCCTGGCGACCGGAATGCGCGCGGCTTTCTCTGATGTGTGTTCGGGGTGACTGAAAATACCTGCGCGCCCGTTGCTGCCCTGACCGCCTGCTCGGTCTGGGCGGTCCGGTCTGGCGCGGCCGTGCGCGAGGCTACTTCTTTACTTTCCTCCGAGGAGGCCCCCGCGGCCCCACGGGGACCCGAGACGGCTTCGGGCGTTGGCCGGCGGTGAGCCGGGCGGCACACAGAGAGACGGGACCTCGGTGGGCGCGGCGGAAGCCGTCAGCCTGCGAGCTTGCTTCTTGCAAAGAGTTTGAACCCAAGTCAATGGGTTACACCTGCCCTTTCATTTTTCTTGATCGATAAAAAAAAGGATCTGTAAAAGCATTTTTATTTCTTAAAAAAATTTCTATAAACATAAAAAAAATACGTAAATCTTTTCCTAAGAGTGGCGTGGATGGGCGTCTCGCCCGCACTGGGTCGCCGCGCCGCGCGGTCCGCCTCGCAGGCCCCTGCGGAGGGGCGGCGGCAGCACTTTCGCCGGCGGAGCCAGTCAGGTTGCCTATTGCATGGGGGCAAAGGAAGGTGGAATCGGTGAGTCCAAAGTTTTTATTATTTCGAGCGTTCTCCGCCCCGACTGATTACTATGGCTACCATCCACCGCCGCCGAGGTTGGAGTCGCCTCCTCCAGGGGGAGAGTCCCTCCCTCCCAGGTAGGAACCCCTGCCTGTAGGGTTGCCACCCCCGCCGCCCGGGTAGGAATCCCTGCCTGTAGGGTTCCCACCCACTCCACCGTGGAACGCGTTGTTGTTCCCCATAAAGTCGCCCTGTCCCCCGAAGAAGCTGTCCCTGTCCCCCAGGAACGAGTTCGGAGGCCCCGCAGGTCCTTGGCCGCGCTCCCCTGGAGCCCATCCCGGTCCCACATCGGGAAGCCTGTCGCCATCCTGGGGTCGGTCGCGGCCTCCTGGTTCGTCCGGCCACAGCGGCAGTTGCGCCCTGCCCCCGGGGTCCTGCGGGGGCGGCGCCGCCGTCTTCTCCTCCTCCGGCTCGCCGCCGCCGCTGCCGTCCCCGCTGCCGCCGCCGTCGTGGAGGTCGCCGATGATGTCGGAGTAGTCTCCAGTGTGGCGGCTGCGGTGGTCGTTGTGGTTGTTTTTGTTATTGTCATGGTCGTTGTTGTGATTGTCCTGGTGGTTGTTGTGCTGGTCATGATCGTGCCGCTGGTCTGGCCGCCCGGCGACACTCCGCGGGCGCCGCAGCAGCATGACTTCCTTGACGGCGGCGTCCTGGCGCCCCAGGAAGACGCCCTCCATGCAGGACAGGCTCGCCGAGAACACGTCCGCCTTCCGTCGGTCGACGGCCTGCAGCAGCAGAGAACACACGCCGACGCCTGTGGATCGCGGGATAGGCAACCCTATGCGCGGGTGGGCGATGGGTTGCCCACGCAGCAAGGCGCCCTGGGAAGCGCGGAGGTCGCCAATATGGCAAGGAGACAACTATGCCGCCAAAGATTCCAATTTATTTTCATACAAATGAAATCATTTTGACGAGAGAGTTGCGCCGCTGGTCCTACCTGACGCGTACCTTGGCCTGGAGCACGTCCGGCAGCGCCATTAGGCGCCGGCCGACCCGGGCGGCGGGCTGCTCGAACTCCTTCGGGGAAGAGAAATCACATTTCAGTGCACCTTGGCAATCTGTCAGTCCAGCTAGAGGCACATGAATACTGTTTCCAATGTTTATATTGAATATTGAATAAAAATGGAAGCAATGGCGCACCTGCACGCTACGCGCCTTGCGGACGGGCCTCGAGGTGGTCGGCGGCCGCCTCGGTGTGCTGGACCCAGCCGGAGGCTTGGTCGGCGGCCGCCTCGGTGTGCTGGACCCAGCCGGAGTCTTCGTCGGCGGCTTCCTGGTGGTTGCTTTCTGCAGTGGTCCGACCGGCTTGGCCGCGGCCTTCTTCGGGGAAGGCGTCTTCGGCGGAGGCTTCTTGGGCTTGGGCATCTCCAGGAAGCCCTCGTCCGGCGGCAGCCAGTCCATCGGGGTGGTGTCCTCGAAGCGCCAGACTTTGATCTGGCTCCAGGCGGCTTCTGTAGTCACGGCATCGTCCTTCAGGAGGGGACCTGCAACAGCGGGGCTGGTCTGTTGCGGACTCATTCCTCCATATTCTCTCTTGCGCACTAATGCGCACAGGGGGCCAGGCGACCTGGGCACGCGGCCATAACTCTAGACGCGTTTTGAGCTCGAGACACGCGCTAAACAGGACTCAAGCCGAACTTACTTGTGACCCCCACCAATGGATTCCTCGTTCTGAGAGCGATCGATTGGTAGGGTCAGGCCAGCGGTTCCCAACCTTGGGGTCGCGACCCGACTTTGGGTCGCGGAAAAATATTCTGGGGTCGCGGCTTGGTACTTGGGGTCGCCTAGTCAGTGTGCTGGTACGTGGCGGGGGAGGAGGCCGTCGATACCCCACACCCACGCTCTGGAGATACTTCGAGCTTGCGCACGCAGCGGAACGAGCGGGGGAGTTTCGCCTTTGCCGCGGGTAATGCGTTCCATGTTATCTCTGCGATTCAGGAAAACGTCTAGCACTCGTGTGTGCACTGTGGAGTCCCGCTTCGGGCTCCACTTTCTTCTATTTGCAGAGACTGCGATTAATTTATGCGAAACTACCTTAAGACCCGCAGACTCGTCCGAGGCGCCTTATCAGTGAGGTACTTTTCCTGAAGCGAGAGGGCGACTGCCGGGCGACGAAGCGGTGCGCGGGAGCTCTCGGAATGCTTATCATCGAGCTCAGCAGGAACCACCATGACCCTGAGCTCGCCTACCGTTGCTTGCCCATGACAACGTGCCCGCCATATAGAGAGAATAGCTAATTGTGACGATAATTGCGGGAGTCATTTTCGGAGTGATTGTGCGCACACCGCGTGTAAATAAGAAAAAAAATATTTGCACGCCGGAAAAGATTTTTAAGAGTATGCATAAATATATATATACGACGTTTTTTCCACACCGCGTCTCAACAACGTCATTTTCTTATTGGCACGCGGAAAAGCTTTTTCGGCGTGTCAACAATAATTTCAAGCTCTATTGTCACGCGGTGTGTCTCTAAAAAAGCATTTTCTTATTAACACGCTGGAAACATCGTGCAAGTCCAGGCTCCGCCCTCAGGCTGTTTAGAGGACAGTGCTTGGGCTTGCGGGGATTAGCCCAGTTCTGGTCTGGGGGACCTTCAGGTTGAAGGCAAAGTGGAATAAAGAGGCCTGGGTTACCTGGTCAAACTCTCCAAGTCGTTCCCGTATGTCCCGCCCTCCCCGGTCCGCTCTGTGCCCCTCAGCTGGCACTTACCGACGGACGAGCTCCGCCCAGTCAGGCGGGCCCGCGGCGCGGTTGCTCGGCGCATTCCTGCTTACTGAGACAATTCTGAGTTTGACGGGTTCGGCCAGTGCCCCGTTGCGGCGGAACGCAACAACATATTTCGGCGTGCATTTAATAATTCTGTTGAAGAAGACTCACCTGTCTGCGGTGGCGGCGCCCTGGTCGCCGCGGTCAGGCCCTGGACGGCGATCAGGGCGTGCGCCAAGACCAGCAGCAGCAGCAGCAGAAGTCTCATGCCGTGCTCTCACGCGGCTCGGCGCATCGGAATGAGCGAGGCGGCTTCAAGAAGCCCAGCCACCCCCCGAAAGCCTTATCTGTCGTCGTCGCCACCGCCAGGCAAGGCCACGGTCAACACAGTGATGCGATGCGTGACAGACAAAGACACCCTCACTGCCTCGCGCGTGTTTGTTCATTCGGTGTTTGAGGATCGATGTTGTCAGCCTCGTGAGATTGACTTGGCGAACTTCGATGGGGTGAAGTCGTGCAACAAGGAAAGTCGCGTGGTTCAGTTTCTCAGGAGGTGGACGGCCCAGTCAGAACAGGGTGGTCAAAATGACTTGGAAATTTCAGTTTATTTACCTTCAACGATGCCTTGTGGGACCACGAAACGAAATGGCGGACCCGGGGCCCCGCAAAAGCAGCATACGCTTGCCATTCTTCCATTACCGACCGGAGGCAGAAGACCGTCTTTGTTTCGCGTTCCTCTCCACGGTTCCTTGAACCAGGCACAATAATTGACGAATCTCCGTCGGAAGAGGGGGGGGGGACGCTGCATGGAGCGGCGAATCAAGGCTCCCTGCCGGACACAGTAGCTCCATGACGGCGTCCTGGGCTGCCATGGGCTTGTGCCGGCGGGGCTGATTCCGGACAACAGAGCGCTTGCGTCGCTCTGTCTCTCTCGCACACCTGGGGCCTTTCGCACGTGTGCGAGGGAGACAGAGTGCGGCGAAGCGCACTCCTGTTGTTGGGAATAACGAGCCGCACGGCATACCGTGCGAACCCGGTGCGAACCCGCCGCCCACCCGCCGCCAAGTTCAAGAGCGGGCCAACAATGGCGGCGCCCTCCAGCCACTCCAAGGCCTCCAGCCACTCCAAGGCCTCCAGCCGTCATTAGCATGGCCGGCGGGGTCCTGTTGTCGGCGGGCCGCACCGCGACGTTACCCCCAGGATAATGGGCCGACCGTATGACCAATGACGCGCGCCGCACTCACACGCTCGCCCTCCCCCCCTCCCCCCCTCTCTCTCTCTCTCTCTCTCTCTCTCTCTCTCTCTCTCTCTCTCTCTCTCTCTCTCCCTCTCTCTCATTCTCTCTCCCTCCCGTTGTCCGGTTGAGAATTTTCGGAGAAACTGTTCGAGCGCGCGCCGTTACAGCGAGACTTTCCAGCGGCGTGCAGACTCCACCGCGGCTGGCCTCCCCCCGCGCGGGGCCGTCCATCCATCCATCCATCCATCTAGCCTGATCCAGCCCGTCGTTGGCCGTCATTCTCTATGACGGCGCGCCGCGCGGATTGCTATGAAAATCGGATGGCTTTCGAAACGTTTTCCGCCGCTCTACTTGCGGTCGTATTATCAGGCCGTGCCGTGCCGCCCGGTGTCGTGTCGAGTCGAGTCGCGTCGTGCTGGACGGTGTGTCGACACCGGCCGTGCCCCGCCGTGGCCGCGCACGCCCCCACTTTGATGCGGCAGCCTGCGGCCCCTCTGCGTGCGCTCTGCAGACTGAGTCTGTCTCTCTCGCACCTGTACGGGGCGCCCCGTGAGTGCGAGAGAGACAGAGCGACTCTCGGATCAGTCCGCCGTGATGCGCTGCGCGTGGGGATGCCGCCGGCGCCCCACCGCCTGGCGCCGGGCTGCGCCGGGCCCCGGGCCGCCACGCAAGGTTCTGGACCGGCGCTCAAATTGCCTTGTTAGGGGCACGGCCAGGCGGAGCCGGCGCGGCTGGGCACCGCCACCTCCAAGTGCGTCAGCGACGCCTCGGGGGCGGCCGGGGCAGGGCGCAGGGCGGGGCCAGGGAAGGCTGCAAGGCGCTAACAAGGCGGCGGTGGCGGAGCGGACGTCGCGTGTGCATCGCCACCTTGGCCAACTCTAAATGTCTTACGCCGAAAGGTTGCACCAACACATTATGGTCGAGATTTTATCCATATTGCAGAAGAAATTCGACGAAATATCTATGAGGTACAATGAGTTTTCAAAGATTACTTAGAAAGGCAGCTGGACTATCAAAACGTGGAGAATTTTCTTTATATAATCGAGAACTCTCGCTATAAGAGTCTTGATCCTGCACCCCTAAAAAATGATCTCCTGATCCAATATAAACATTCAAGTAAATTCGCTTAGTTCCAAGACTCTGGAGCTCCAAACACATCTGGAGTTTTGGCCGCCTGCGCCGATGATCTGGCCCACTGTGCGCCCCCGCTCTCCTCATCTTTTTTTCCAGTGTCACCTCACACCCGCCTCGGTGCCTGGCGGTGGTGGGGCGCTGGAGCTGGCTAGCTGGCCGGGCTCTGTTCCGCTCCGTGCCGCCAACGGTGCCAACGCGGAGCAACGCGGAGCAACGCGTACCCAGCAGGGCCAGCGGGGCCACGGCGGGCACCCCGACACCTGCACCAGTCCACGACGTCCCCGCCAGCCGCGCGCAGCCCGACGCAGACATATCCGAGACAAGTGATTCCGCGCGCGCGCGCGCGAGTGTGTGTGTGTGTTTGTGCGTGTGTGTTTTGCGTGTGTGTGTGTGTGTATGTGTGCGTGCGTGTGCGTGCTGTGACGCGCGATGCGCGGGGCAGGACCACGGAGGCTGGACGCGGTCCGCTCCAGTTCCCTGTGTGAGTGATTGGCGGACCCCGCATTATGTCTGCGACGGCCAGGACCACGCCGACGGTGACCTCCTTCAGGAAGATACATCAACGGAGACGGCGGCGGTCGCGCGGCCAGTGCGTGGCCGGCAGCACGCAGTGAGCGACGACGACCTGGACTACGGCGAGCGAGGATAGCAGCCAAGTGCAGTGCAGTGTGGATTAGCGCGACCTGCGTCACCGTCTCCACGACGTCCGCGACGACGTCCACGACGGCGCGCCGAGGTGCCGCCGGATCCCTCGACCGCCGTGGAGGCCCTCCAGGATTACTCGTCCATCGCCGAGCTCCGCGGCGGCGGGCGCCCCCTGCCGCTGTCCCGACCAACTCGGTTCGCGCGCCCCAGTCCGCCCCGCCGGCCAGCTCGGCCTCGGCCAGCACGGCCTCCATGACGGCGTGCGCGGCGCTGGCTGTGGCCGCCACGGCGTCTGCCCCGCCCCAGGGGCCAGCCCCGGGGCCACCCCCGCGCGGCGGCCGCCAGGACTGGGGGCTGAGCTGGCACGGCCGGGGGCGGGACCAGGGCCGGGGCGGGGGGCGGCACTCAGGGGGCTGCTGGTGTCATCGCATCGCACCCATGCGGCGGGGGAGGGGAGGGTGGGGTGTGGAGGACGCGCGCACGCCAAGGCCTCGGAGACCGGGCAGGTGAGTCAAAGTCATCAATTGTTTCCATGGAACCACGCACAGTGGGCCAGAAGACCGGTGGAGGCGGTCAGACGCGTTTTGAGCGCCAGGGTCGCTCAATGGGACTCGAACCGAACGTCTGACCGGTCTTCTGGCCCACTGTGCACTCTGTCTATGCGCCGGGAAAGTCACTCGAGAATCAAAGATCATCATACGCGCAGGTACTGCGTGCAGGTTTTCATGTTATGCCATTTCGGAATTTCGCATTTATACGCGAATCTGACCTAAATTTTATGATTGTGCACCGTTCAAAGTCTACCAAAAAAAAGCTGCTTCATAAACTGAAGAAAAATGAGGCGCTGTGGAATTGATTGGTATAATGAAGAAGTGATTTGTATCTCGAACAGACTTACTACCCCGTAAAACTCAGCGTTTCTTCTCAAGATTCGACAATGCCTTCTTTTTCTCCGAACGACAAAGCGATGTTTCGTAGACCGTGAACAGTGTGGCTGTGATTTGTTTCCAAATTGTGTTCACACTAAATGTATTTGTACAATTTTGTACGTGGTCTCGCACAATATTCTTGTACGAAAGGCACGTGTATGCGCAAAATTGTGTGAGGGCACGTACAAAAATTGTACAAAGGAATTTAATGTGTTAACTTGATTTTGCGAGTGATTTCTCCCTCATTGCACGTCAAGTTGGGGGCTGTGTTGAAGCCGCCACAACCGTAGCGAGCGGCCACTGAGTTGGCGATGCAGCAGATGCAGTGAACACCAGTCGCCGCCCAGCGTTTCTCCAGCGGCAAGCCCTTCCCCCCTCCCCCTCCCCTCCCTCCTGGGTCCGGTGAACCACGACACGGCGAAGCGCAGACGCGATTAAACGGTCGCCGCCTTTCTTCACGGCCTTCAGGACCTTGCCGGTGCTTCGCGGTGCTTCGCGGTGCCTCGCGGTGCTCTCGGCATGTTTTTCGGTCCCCGTCGCCCTTTCGACCCCGTTCCCAGTCCGAGGCGCTGGTGGGCCATGCGGAACGGAATCGAAGCTCTGCTCTGATTGACGCCTCGGGGAGAAAGACTGCCCGGCGACGGTAATTCAATAAGGAGATTCGCCACAGCGCCGCCCCTTCCACAGTGGGCCGGAAGACCCTCGCAGGCGGCCAAAACTATAGATGCTCCAGAGTCGCTAAAGAGGACTCGAACTGAACGCGCGACAGCACCAATGGGTTCCTCCATTAAGTGGGGTCATGCCATTCGGTTCGAATCGCATTTATAGCGACTTTGGAGCTCAAAAGCCGTCCGGAATTTTGACCGTCTTCACCGGTGTCTTCTGTGCATTGCTTGGCTTGCTTGGCGGAGTCCGTTGTTTTCGGAGGGCCTCCCTTACGCCCACGTGGAAAAAGATAATCCGGTTGGGAGGAAGAGAAAAAAAGATTTTCGTCGCGGCGTTTCTCTAAACAACGAAGAACTCTTTCCCGCGTAAAAGGAGGATTATGGTAAAGCCGTGGCGCGCTATTTTTTCAAAAATTCTCTTTCTTCTTTAAGGGTTTTGGCTGCCGCAGGAAGAATTTCTTTTTTCCGTCGGCACCCCTTCGCCTTGGCGCACGCCTCTCGGCACTCTTTCCGCCTATTGTTGGCTGGACTGCGCCAGGCTTCTGCTTCCCGTCGCATCCTCCGGTATCGCGGCCAAAATTTGCATATCACAGCAAAGCACAGGTGGCGCCGCCTGGCGGGGGAAGTGAGAGAGAGAGAGAGAGAGAGAGAGAGAGAGAGAGAGAGAGAGAGAGAGAGAGAGAGAGAGAGAGAGAGAGAGAGAGAGAGAGAGGGAGAGAGATTTTGCTGAAACATTTACTTTTTTCGGCCGAAATGAAGTCCACGTGGCCGCCAGATCAGCGCCCAGCGATTGCAGGCCTCAGAGCCGCGCGCACAAAGACTCCTTATTCGCAGGGTCACATACTTCTCCTCCCAAGCTTTCCTCTCTCATCATGCTCGGCTCGTTTCGCGATATGTGCGAGTGTGGTGCCCGCCGCCCGCCCGGCCCAGTTCTGCACAATGCGATTCCCTTCCCATAAAGCCCGCCCTTGCTGCGCCGTGTGATTCAGATGAGCGGCTCGTTGATCCCTCTCCCTCTCCCTCTCTCTCTCTCTCTCTCTCTCTCTCTCTCTCTCTCTCTCTCTCTCTCTCTCTCTTCTCACCTTCACGGAGTGCCTCATGAGCGCGACAGAGACAGAGCGAAGAAAGAACTGTTCTGAATCATTCGGCTGGTCCGTCCCCCACCCCACCGCACCGGCCCGGGGCACGGGTCCAGTCCAGCACAGGGCCGCCTGGCCCCCATCGCCATTGTTCGTATTTAGGACCGCGTGGCACGAGAAAACGAAAAGCCTTTGCGAAAATCATCGGGTCCGTCCCACCAATTTCTTGAAGGAAACTGTCCCTTCTGCAGTTCGAAATTCTGTTAAAATTCCGTCAAAAGTACGGATATTTTCCCCAGTTGTTGCAATTATTTTCATTTTTCAGTATCAAAATTAAAATAATAACCACCAAAAATGAATTTCTTACTGTAATTATGTTGTTCCTTAAATCCTTATCTATGTAATTTAGCTTACGGTTAAACTTGATTATAAAGCCGTTTTTCAAAAAGTGAATGCAGAATAGGGTACAGAACGGATACGGATGATGACAAATTCAGAACAAATTTGTCAAAAGTGAGCCTTGAAGGGGGCCGAAAAAAGTGAAAACTCTGACGTAGTTACTGGTGGCGGCTCGGCGCCGTCCGCCACATTGAACTTGACCACCATTTTGAATGGCAATGAACGTGAGAGCGGCGCGGGCGGACCTTGGCGGACGAGCAGGGCCAGGGGCGGGCCAGGGAGGGGGGAGGGGCTTGCGAGCGGCCGCCAGAGGCCCTTCGCCCGAGCCCTGTGCCGTCCGGTTGGCTGGCGTAAGATCCCTCTCCCCCGAGGCGGGTTTCAATGTTGTGGTGGATGCGCTACGTTATATGTCATGTGTCGACATGCCGCCTTCCGGGAGTCTCTCTCTCTCTCTCTCTCTCTCTCTCTCTCTCTCTCTCTCTCTCTCTCTCTCTCTCTCTCTCTCTCTCTCTCTCTCTCTCTCTCTCTCTCTCTCTCTCTCTCTCTTACACACACACACACTGTTCCCGTTCCGGCAGCCGCGCCGCGTAAACATAGCTTGTATCAAAATCCCTTATAAAACGACTCGCGACCCGAGCTTCGAGGATGGGGGGAGGGGGGGGGGCAGCGCGCATTTCCTGCTGCCACACTGAATGGAATATTGCGAGCGAAAGAAAAAGAACCCAGCTGCAGCAGCCTGTTCAGTAGAGTGCACTGCAAAACCCAATATCTAGTCAAATAATGTCATTATCCGTTGGTTAACTTGACTTATCACTATTTTATTTCACCGCAACTTTTATTTCTCCTTGGGTGATGCCGGTTGTGTTTTTGTTAGTGCTGTTGTTGTTGGATTCTGTTTTTGTTGGCGCTGTTGTTGCTGCTGCAGCCTTTTTTTGCCGCCGGCTTATCGCCCCTTTCGGGCATTGTGTCTGCGAGCGACAATTAGAGCAATTACCTTAGTCATTTACTTGCGACCCTTTTCACTGATACATCTGTGCTCCCACGGCCCCGCCACCTTCATCGCACCGATCTTCCTGTTTTTGTTTATGTTTAGTTTTGGACTACTGAATTACAGAGTGACGTGTGTTTATGGTGGATATCTCGGTCACCAATGAAATCACTTTTTTTTTTTGAAAGTTTGTTTCCTTGCTGGAAAAATTGAGCTCTACGCCAAGGAGTCAGAATTTGTCACTCGTCTTCTCAGGAATCCCCTCTGAATACCAATAAAGGTTGAAGGTTCAAGGCTGGACTTTGACCAACTTTGACCAAGGCTGCCGGTGAGTGGTTCCGCAGCCACCGAGCGATGACTGGTGGATGCGTCGGGCCGATGCAGCCGCTGCAGCCGCTGCAGCCGGCGCCCTGGCGGTGAACGGGGACGTCGCCGCCGCGGTGCACTTTGCAAGAAGCGCGTGCAAAAGAAACACAACCTGACCAAAAGGAAATCAAGGTGACCGCGACCCGTGACACGGCACGTCCACCGCAATGCCTTCCCTTTCCTCTTTTTTATCGCCAGTAAGGCATTGGAGGTGACAAGGAGGCACTCCCGGGGGCCGCCCTGCTTGTCACCAGACCGTATTGGCGCGATCCGGAAAGTGTCTTCATCCGGACAGGAAGGACTTTCCCAGATTCTTAACCTGATTTTCAGTGCCTTGTCAAACCGAAAGTGGGTACTTGTCCTCAGAGTGACTCGTGTCAGTCATTTTTTTTTATAAATGTTTACATGGATGTTAAGTTCTCTTCACCCGCGATGTACGTGTGTCTGCGTGTCTGTCCGTGCGCGTATCTGTGTCTGTGTGTGCGTGCATGCCCGTGTTCGTGGATGAACCCTCTCGCTATTCGTGCCCCGCAGAGTGAAGGCGGCAGCCTGTGAAGCTGCCAACACCTCGCAGTGTGTGAGCGATACGTGTCGTGGGCGCGCTCACACACACGTACACACACTCACACACACGCACACACTGGCTTGGCACGCGCGTGTGCCGCTGGCCCGCCCCGTCGCACGTTCCCGACACGGCACGCTGACCAGAGTTGGGCAAATGAATAGTAAATAGTAATTGGAAGATGAATGCGGCCGTCGCAGTGTCAGCGATTGAATTGAATTGATGAAGATTTTGTTGATTTCTTTGGTCATGTTTTACCAATGATTAAAAGAGTACATGCGACATAACCCAAACTTGCAGTAGTGATAGTTTAAAATGGCCTAAGGTGTGTTACCTCGCAAGAGGCCAGACGTGACCTCATCGCTTGGGAGTTTCACTGTTCCACTGTGCGCTTGGGGCAGCTGGCGGGAAACAGCTGGGCTGCGGGAGGCGCAGGGAGGTTACCTCAAGCAGACGCAAGGACATCACTAGGTTCAGCCAGTTGCACTTTACGACGTGCTTGTCTGCGAAGGCGAAGCACTATGTGAAGCACGGCGAAACAGCCAGCCCCGGAGAAGGCTCTCCAGCTCCAGGCCCAGCCCCGAGGCCGCTGGAGTGTAAGTGTGCTAACGCACGGGGGTGCGACGGAGCCGAGGAGAGGGGGAGGGGGGGCAATGTCACGGTGCACAGGACCGCTGGAGTACCTACTCTGGATGTGTCGCCGCAACCTACTCTGTTCGCGCTGTTCGTGTTTTCACTCGCCGTGTTTTGTGAGCGGCCCGCTTTCCTGAACGGAACCAAACGGCGCCGCGGCGCCGTATGCACTTGGTGCGCACAGTGGGCCGGAAGACTGGAGCAGGCGGCCAAAACTCAAGACGGGTTATGAGCTCCAGAGTCGCTAAATGGGACTCGAATCAAGAGTGCCACCCCACCAATGGATTCCTCGTTCGGGGAGCAATCCATTGGTGGGGTCACGCGTTCAAGTCGCGTCTCATTTAGCGCCTCTGGAGCTCAAAACGCGTCGGGAGTTTCGGCCGCCTGCGCCGGTCTTCTGGCCCACTGTGCAGCGGAGGGCTGGCTCCGAACAGCGCTATCGTTGCTCTGTCTCTCTCGCTCTGATGGGGGGCCCCGTGAGGGCGCGAGAGAGACAGAGCGACGACGGCTTTTTGCCGCGGGAAACGCGCACGCGGGCTGCGACGCGTCGCGAATCGAGACGCAATCCAGCGGCGCGACAAAGCGCCAAACGCCCCGCTGGCCGACGCGACACTGCCACGCCGCGGAGGTTTTTAGTCTGGGCTTTTCGGGCCCGACCGCGCCGCTACATCGTTCCCACACTTTCCGCGTGATTCCAAGTCTCGGCGAAAACGCAATATATTTTGCCTTAAGAGAAAAATCGAGAAAATTTGAACGCACAATAAAAAGTATGTCAAACATATCGACTAGGAGCGAATTTCGATCGGCAAAATCCGAATGCACAGTACTTCTGTCTGGCCGGTCTTCTGGCCCACTGTGCAAGAATGCCGCCGTCTAGCAGCGGCGACCGCTCGGGCTACGTAACACGGTCCGGGCCGCAGGCCGCAGCGACGTTGTGACGTTACTTCGTTAGTAACGCGCTAAGAATCCGGAGCGGCAGTATATCACTGTAAAAGACATAAAGAGTCACAAAACGCTCTAATTAGGCGGTGCTCGCATCGCGGCCCTGGAAGTCGTGTAGGGTGCCATCCGTGGTGCTTCGTGTCGGGGGCGCCGCGCACGCCGCCGTGCCGCACCGCTGGCCGCGCCTTGTCGATACCCCGCGCCGCGGCGCTACCCGCGGTGGGGAAGTACCCCGCGCACCCGAGACACCTGCGCGGCGCCCCGCCAGAGCGCGCCAACAGCGCTGCGGGTACGCCGCCGGCCGGCGCCCGTGGTGTCTCGAACGCTGTGGAGCGGTGGGGTAGGCAACCCAAGGGCTGCCGGGCGCTGCGGGTTGCCTACCCGGCGTTTGGCGGGCGCACTAGGTTGGCGCGTCACCCTCATGGCGCATTGCTTTCTGTTCGGACAGCCCTTCTTCCGGCCCTTCTTCCTTGAGGCGCGCTTGCCGTGACGACTGTGCGTTCCTCGCAGTTTCTCATCCTCGTTCGCACGCGTCACCGAAGACGCATCGAGGAAACGTTGGACACACGGGGCCACGCTCCAGCAACGCTCCACCACGCTCCCCGCACATTGGCACACTCGCGACGTAACCGCGCAGCGGGCCATGTCGTCTTTGGCGCACGTCCGTCCATCCATCCGTCCTGCAGTGCAAGCGGAATGCCGGCGTGCGGTACCGCTACGCGCAACGCGGCGCTACGCGGCGCTACGCCAAAGTCAGCCTCCCTGCGCGAATGTGTGCGTCAGAGCGGGCCAGCACGTACGCACGCTGGACCCTGGACCTGCCGCCTCATTCCGGAGGCTCGCTCTGTCTCTCTCGCACCCGCACGGGCCGGCGTGTGAGTGCGAGAGAGACAGAGCGACGGAGGTGACTCGGCTGGCCGTGGCCTTCCCGATGGCGCGGCCGTCGACCCCCGCCTCGACGCTCATCTCCGGCCCCCACTTGGTCCAGGATGGCCCACCTGGGTCCACACTGCTGACCCGGATTCCCCGGGAGGGGGAGGGGGAGGAGGAGGGGAACCGGCCAGGGCCAAGGGCGGCACACTCGGCTCCACAGTGGGCCTGAAGACCGGCGGACGCGCTCAAAATCCCGGACGCGTTTTGAGCTCCAGAGTCGCTGATTGGGACTCGAGCTGAACTTGTGACCCCACCAATGGATCGCCCTCCGAACGACCCACTTTTTTGGCTCGCGCGCAACGAGACACTCCGTCGGCTCGCTAGCTTTGCGGTGCCTCCCCGCGTCTTTTCTTCGCACATAGTAGGGGGGGGGGGCGGTTAATTGACCGCTGATCGGTTTTCGTGCTTCGCGCCCGGTCCAGTGAAGGCCGCGACGGCGAGCGGGGCAACGACCTCTGTGCGGCGGGGTCGGGCCGAGCCTCGGCCCGGTTAGGCAAATGAGAATGTGATGCCCGGGACCGAGGGGAAGCCAAAGCTGCAGGTATGATGGGAAATTTCTTCATACGGAGGAATGGAGCCCGGCACGGCCCGGCGCCAAACAGGGCGGCGGCGGCGCTGGCCGCTGGATTCTTCTGGAGCCATCCTGGAACCCCGCTGGAGTTGAAACAGATATAGCTTTCCCCCGGAGAAAATCGGGCGTTAGCACCCACTCAGCAGTCACAGCAAGCTGCATCCGTTCCACAATCATCACGCAAACGGGATTTTGTAATCGCCATCCCGGTTGCAATATTCCAGGGTATTACACGCCGCGAACGACCGCGTCGAAGTGTGTAACTATTATTCGGGGGCAGAAAAAAACTCGAGGAGGCCCTTCATTGTTGATGTTTTTCTCCGGAAGCGCCATCTTCCTCGGTATTGACGGCCGCAATGCCGATTTCAGCTCCGTCACTGTCCGGCACAGCAGCAGCAGTGCGGGAAGGCGGCCGCCCTGTCACGCCGCTGTCGTTGTCCTCATTGTCTTCAAAACACTCATCGATTCGCAGAACATTCCACGCCGAGGGGGAAGCAACTCAAAAATTTTGTGTACGTTTTACAAAATTTCTTAAATTTTTTTCAATTTTTTGAAATTTTTGAAATTTTTCTAATTTTTAGAAATTTGTTAATTTTTTTTTAAATTATAAATTTTTTCAAAATTCCCAAAATAAAAGAATTTTTTTTTAATTTTTTCAAATTACTCATTGTTTCACAATTTTACTATCGTTTGGATGTGGGAAACGGTGTACCCAGGCGCTGGCGATCGTGTTTAACTAAAAATAAATTTAAAAAATGGAACTCTACACCCCCTCCCCAGTCTTAATGGGGAGGCCTCCTGCTTTACTTCGGTGTTCGGGATGGGAACCGGTGCTATCAGGTAACTGGGGTTAATCCGATCCAGCGACTTCGATATCGTACGCCGGGGGACCCAGTAGGACCCGAGCCGCCGACACGGCCCAACATGGGCAGAGTAGAGTAAGGCAGAGACGATAGAGAGACAGAGAAAGAAAGAAAGAGAGAGAGAGTAGTTTTGGGAGCTTTTGTTTGCGCAGGGTGGTCGGTACCAAGTGTACCCCCGCTGTCCGGCGCTCCCAGACCCGAACATGCAGTCAGTGGGCCAGCTTCAAAGGACTTATCAACTCCATCCGACGAATCGGAATGGACCCACTCGCGACCAATTTCGAGTGGCTGGCTCGATCGGGGATCGAACCAGTGCCGAGGCCAATCCGCCGAAGCGGACTGCTTTTTAGACACCCGGGTGTAATGGCCTGGATTGAGCCTAGACCACTACACCACCCTGACTTGCACGTCTGCCGAGTGTTGGACGACGGGTTTGAGTCGCAGTGGGAGGAAGCCAGTCGAAAAATGAAAGGAACAACTGGGATTCGATCCCCGGACCTTATGGTCGGGGTCGGACGCCTTAACGCCCTCAGCCACCACGGCTCATGTCTGACGCCAATTGAAGCGGGCTCTTGACGTGACAATGAGCAGCGGTCAGAGAAAAAAGTTGTGAAGTTGAATTGAACCGCCGATTCTCGTACCGAGAAACCGATGCGTCGACACCACCAGCCACCACGACAGATGATAGACACAGCGCATTGCTGTGGCTTTGCAGCACACTGGGGAAGGCAGTAAAAAATGCATTTTTCGTAATTTTTTCAAAAAATCTTCAAAATTTCAATAGAATTTTCTAAATTGTTCTATAAAATTTTTCAAATTTTTCAATAAAATTTTTTATATTTTTCAATTAAATTTTTCAAATTGTTTGACATTTAAATTTTTGGTGTACATGTATTTGGCCAGTTGTTTCCCCCTCGTTCCACGCAAAGGATAAAATGCAAAAGACCGCTCCCTTTTAGCCAAATCACAAACGAAGCTGAATCAATTTTTCCGCCGCCCTCTGCAGCCTCTAGGTTGATTGGCGACGACCCCCTCGACTGATTCCCACAAGGACTACTGCGATTGATTGTCCCAGAACCCCACTTCGCAGCATCGGCCTAGCAGCGAGTCAGTCGGCTGTGCTCCAAACAGTCGCCGCGTCGCTCTGTCTCTCTCGCACCTCGACGGGAGGCCCCATGAGTGCGACGAAAGGACTCCTCGGAATCGGCCCGCTGGATCGGGAGTGATCGTCGCCGCCGCGGGGAACAGCCGAGCGATTCAGCAGAGAGTCGCTCTGTCCCTGTCCTTTCCGTGGGGCGCCGCATAGGAGTGCGAGAGAGACAGAGCGACGTGGCGACTGTTCGCTCGACGGCGCGGAGGGAGAGACATGTCTCGGCGAGAGTGGGCGCGGCGTGACTGCTGCTGCCGGCCGCGCCGCGCCGCGCCACGACACGGGGGTCACGGACTTGGTCACGGAGGGCCTCATCACGCCGCGGCACAAGCCAGCAGACTGATTCCGAGAGACGCGCTTTCGTCGCCCGGTCTCTCTCGCACTCAAGGGGCGCACCTTGCAGGTGCGAGAGAGACGGAGCGACGAGGACGCGACTCTCGGAATCAGTCTGCAGACGCAAGCCGCGCATTAAGGAGTACCCGCGGATCCGGCACGGCACGGTGGCAGAGTCGGTTGGTTGGCTACAAGGCGACCTGCTGCGCTCGCCTCGCTAAGTTAGTTGTTGCCTATTTTCGGGACTAGGACGCGCCCTGCAGTCTTCTGGACGACTTTAATCTTGCTGGGGTTCAGGAAGTTGCAGTTTTGAAATGGCAACCAAATGTGACCCACACGTATCCCATCGTAAATCCACACAAAGCCTTTTCCAGAACGGCAGGTTGAAATCACTAAATTTGTTGAGAACAAAAGGTGTTTGTTTCTCTCACTTCCTCATGTCTGTCTTGTGATATTCCCTCCTCAAAACAAAGGTCCTTCTTGCTCGTGGAAGTGGTGGTTGGCAGGTTCCGTATAGCGACTCCGCGGAGACTTGAACGCGCGGCAGGGCGAGAGTGGTATCCATCCGCCAGGGCCGATTCCGGGCGTCGTTTCCGTCGCTCTGTCCTTGTTGCTCTCACGAGGCGCCCCGTCGAGGCGTGAGAGAAATAGAGCGACCAGTCTGCTGGGTCCCTCGGCGGCGCCATGGCGTCGCGACGCCCAAAAGCGGCAGCGCGGCAGCGCGGCAGCATGCATACCAGGCCAGGGCAGCCATTACGGCGTGGTCCAGCCACCTTCTCGCCCGCCGTTTTCAGCGCCAGTGGGTCACGCCATGCAGCGGAGGCGACAGCGAGGCTTTACTGCCAGGCCAGCCTTTTCGTCACTCTGTCTCTCTCGCACCCACACGGGACGCCCCACGAGTGCGAGAGAGACGAGTGACGAATCAGTGTGCAGACGGGCCGGGCAGCGTTTTCTGGAGCGGCCGCGCCGCATGCAGTCCTTTTGTTCCCCAGCCCTGGCCGTCCTGCAGACTGATTCCAGGAGTCGTCTGTCTCTCTCGCACTCGTGGGGCGTCCCGTATGGGTGCGAGAGAGACAGAGCGACGGAAATGAGTCTCGGAGTCAGTCAGTCTGCTGGCCGCCCTGCCGCTGGCGGAAAGTGTAACGCGATGCCAAATTGCGGCGGGCGGGACGTGAGAAGGGCATGTTGCCCTCCAGTGCCATGCCGCGGTCACGAGGAGTGCGGCCGTCGGTCTGTCTCTCTCAAACCTGCACGCCACGCCCCATGAGTGCAAGAGAGAGGGGGCGCTCGCGCTGAATCAGTCGATACGAGGGCGACGCCCGGCTGTCGTGAGGGAAGTCCTGACGGGGCTCGATCACCACCGCCATCACCATGGCCAGCTGGAGGGAGGGCGGTCGGGATCGGGCTCTCACATCAGCAGTACCTCATACTGCCCTGCCAGATCCATGCCAACAAAAACCCGCAAAACGCAACAAATAAAATAATTGAAAAATTGACCAACACGCGGTTTCTAACCAGATTTTGCCATGAAATCAGGGTGAAAAGTACTGCCTTACTCTGCCAATTCTCATCAAAATTGTGTAGAAAATTTCAAAAATGCATAGAGGGTTAGACTGGAATTTTTTTTTTCTTAAAAAAAAAAACTAACCCTGGTGCTGGTTAGGCTACTTCGTGTCTAAAACAATTGAAAAAAGTATCCAAGTATATCACGTTCGCCGCGGGGCCACCGTTTTGGTACGACACGTGAAGGCCGCGGATGGACAACAACAACAACAACAACAACAACAACAACAACAACAACAACAACAATGACAACAACAACTGCTTATTGTGGTTCGCGACGGGAGAAAAGGAGCGGAAGATAGCGGAGAAAGAGGAGTGGCGTACGCGGAGCACAGAGAGCTCGGAAATGAGCGCCGCTGGGACCACCGCGGCGTGGCGTGCGTGGGGCGTGGGTGGGTGCGCCGCGGGTACCGCTCGGTGTTTCGTTCTCGCTCCTCGGATCGAATCAATCACTGCAGGCCCAAAGTGTTGGGCTGTCATGAGACCACGCAACCATAACGGGACTCGCAGCCACACCGTTCTCGGTTCACACCTTTTTTTTTCGCCCCGCTCGTCCACACTGCCCGTCGTCTCTGTTACCTCGAAGAAGATCTCAAAAAGTTCAGAGGAAAAGTCGGGAGGGGTGTTAGGCCGGCTGGTTTGGAGACTTGCACGGGACATGGGGTTACATCCGGGTAGCAGGGGCAGCTGGCATTGCAGGGAGGTGCGTGAACGCGTCTTGAACGACGCCGCCGAGGCCCACGATGTCGTCAGCGAGGCGTGTGGACGTGGACGTTGTCGCTGGTCGTCACGGCGGCGCGGGGCGCGCGGGGCGCCGTGGACTGGCCGTCTGGATAGCGGAACTCCACGGCCACTCCACTGGCCGGCCGTCGACCCCTCCTTCCACACAAGCTGACCGCGGTCCGCTCGCTCCTCGCCGAGCCACGCGCGCCGCAGCTTAGGCGGCAGCGACTGTGTGCCGGCTGCGCCTTGGCTTGGCTGTGCCCGTTTGCCCCGTCTTCCCGTTGGTTCCGAGGGGCTTACGAGGGGCGAGGCCGGGCAGGCCGGCGGAGGGGGCCCGGGGCCCCGGCCGATCGCTGCCCTGCTGCTCCTGCCCTGGGCTGGGCAATGCTGGGCACTGCCGTGGGCGGGTTGAGGGGCCCTCACCGCGGGCCGCGGGGCGGGGCGCGGGGCGGGGCGCGGGGCGGGGCGCGGGGCGGGGCGCGGGGCGGGAGGGGCGGCCAGGGAGGGGCTGCGGCCGGCAGGGCTGCTTGCTCCGAGGCTCGACGTCGGCGCGGCCCGAGCCAGTGTACCCTCGTAGAGCGTGCCGTGCACACGGACCAGCACGGCCTCCTGCACGATCAGACGTCCGTCGGCGTCCCGCGTCCGCCCCGCGTCCGCCCCGCGTCCGAATCCGCGCCGCGCCCCAGTCTTTCTTTGTGTGTGTGTCTGTGTGTTCCCGCGCCTCCCCGGAAGGGCGTCTTCGCCATCCTCGCCCTTCGCCATGGTGAGTGTCACGCCCGCCCAGTGAGGGCGCCACTTAAAAGTGCACACCCAGAAAAATGATTTCTTGAATCAAGTAAAATTTGCTTGCTGCAAGTAATTTTTTTGCATTAATGTGCCTAAGTAAATTTCCGCTTTGAGTGAAGTAGAAATATTCTTGATATGGTTAGAGTCGAATGAATGCAAAGCCTTTTGGTATTGATCTGACACTCAGTTTAGCTTAAATCAAGTATTTTTAATCAAGAAAAATATTTTACTTGATTCAAGAAATTATTTATCTGGGTGTGATCTCGCACTTTTGATGCTCGTTCCATTCAGCGCCCGTGATCGTTAGGGTGACTCGTAGTGCGTGCCCGACGTAGTTCTGAGTATAGTGGTTTTGCGTTTTATAGAGATTGATTTTGAATATGAATACCGCAACCCAGCCTGGGTTCAGCCTGGGTTCAGCTTGGGTTCAGCCTGGGTTCAGCCTGGGTTCAGCCTGGGTTCAACCCGGGTTCAACCCGGGTTCAAAGCCACGGAGACTCTTGTTTCTCCCTTCTTTCTGCATCTCGCTGTACAAGGGGGTCTGCAAACGTCTTAGCCCGTGATTTGAAGCGTGTGCTCAGAATAAGTGCCTCGTTTGCGCACTATGCAGCAGCCTAGGCGTGCCGCCGCCTTTTTTCTGCCTGCACCTCCCGGCTTGGCTGGACGACGTTGTTGCGGGCGTCGCGATGGCCAGACGTCTCAGCCGCCCCGCCCCACCCCGCCCCACCCCGCCCCGCCCCGCCCCGCCTCGCCGGCCCGCGCGGGCCCACATAACGGAGGTGCCAGGCTGGCATTCCAGACGGCTTTGGGCGCCACGGAGTGGCCGGGTGGTCGGCGCGGCGTCGTCCCCACACGCTGCCGACAGCCTCGAGGACCTCTTTAAGGACCTCGTCCTGGACTACCCACAGCACAGTGGGCCAGAGGACCGGCGCAGTCGACCAAACCTAGAAACGCGTTTTTAGCTCCAGAGTCGCTTAACAGGACTCGAACTGATCGTGTAACCCTATGAATGGATTCCTCGTCCGGAGAGCAATGCAGTGGTGGACCCACACGGTCGGTTCGAGTCCCATTTAGCGACTCTAGGGCTCAAAACGCGCCAGAGTTCTCTGCGGCCCACTGTGCATAGGACGCCCCGCCACGGCATCCTCAGATCGCTGCCGATAGATTAGACCGTTTGTCGCTACGCGCTGCGCTGTGTGGCTGATGCGGCCTGCTTGTGCAGACAATGAGTCCTTGGTTGACGGCGTTCTGATTGGCGGCACGGTGTCGCCGAACTGTTTTGCGGTGGGAACCGATGCCAGCCGAATATTGCTGTCCTCGTTCCGTCTCTCTCGCACTCGTGAGACGGACCGTAGGAGTGCGAGAGAGACAGAGCGATGAAACCCTCCCGGCATCAGCCTGCCGCACCGGCATTGTCCCCCTGCTCACGGCCTGGCGATGGAGGCCGCGGGGCTGCACTGCGTTTTGTTTGCAAGAACAACAAGGCCTGCCAACTGGCTCATATGTATAATGCATATGCGCGCGTCTGCCGCCGCGGCGTCTGCAGACTGATTCCGAAAGTCGTTTTCTTCGCTCTGTCTGTCTGTCTGTCTGTCGTGGGTGCGAGAGAGACAGAGAGACTGCCCGCCCCGCGCAGCGTCTTGACCGTAAACTAGGAATGCGCGCTACGCGCCCCGGGGAACACATGTGTGGGCGCGAAGGCGCGGACGAACACATTTGCATGCCGTCACTTCCCGGCCGCTGCAGGCGCTGCAGGCTGCACCGTTAGGCGGTTCAAAGTGCAGCGCTCCTGGGGTCGGCGCAGCGTCGGGGTCGGAAGGCGTCGTCCGGATGCGGTCATATAACTCAGGGCTCGTTTTTAGCTCCATCGTCCTTCCTCACTCTACATGCATAAACGACTCGCATCGAACGAAGGGCTGTCAAAAGGGCGAGATGGCTCCGTGTCTGCTGTCCAGTACGCCGGCTGGCGCCCACGTTCAAGACAGGGGCTCCCTCGCAGTGAGAGTCTGGGTGGAATGATTCGGTGCCGTCAGGGTATTGGTGGTTACGGTACAGCGCTGCTGCTGCCGCGTTATGTGTGAGTGACGCCATAGGAATGATGCACTGCCCAGCCGGGGGAGGGAAAGGGGGGGGGCGTCCAGGCTGGAACCGGTTACATTTTGTGACGCGACGTGCACCGTTAGAGCGTTAGGAGGCACCCTGGCCCTGCTCCGGCCGCCGCACAGTGGTCCAGAAGACCGGCAGAGGCGGTCAAAATCCCGGACGCGTTTTGAGCTCCGGAGTCGCTAAATAGGACTCGAACCGAACGAGTGACCCCGCCGATAGGTTGCTCTCCAAACGAGGAATCCATTGGTGGGGTCACACGTTGGGTTCGAGTCCCTTTTAACCACACTGGAGCTCAAAACGCGTCTAGAGTTTTGGCTGCCTGCGCTGGCCCACTAAGCGCTGCTCTGGCCCACCCGAACTCTGAACGGAGTGTTGTTTTGGTCCCTCCGGAATAAGGTTGAGTGAACCCGACACAACATGTTGCGGGTTCAAATCTGACTTGGTTTTTTTTTTTTTCTTTTTGTGCGTCTGACGGCGCGGCCCGGCGTGGCGGTGCACCGGGCGGCGTGGCGAGTCGCACCGGCTCGCTAACCCACTCGGTGACGTGAAACGGGACGCTATCATTAATGCCGCCCTGCTCGTAAATCGACAGCTTTAGTGCTGATCCATGCCAGGCCGCGCAAGACAAAAAAAAAACAACAACGACACACTCTGAAAAAACTATTTTAGGTGTAACAAACAATAGAAGCTCGTTATTACTAATTATTTTGAGCATACATGAGCTTGCAAAGAAATTCTTCGTAAACAACAACACAAAATGCGCTTGGTGTTTGAACTCGAGAGGCGCCTCGAGCGCGTGAGAATTTTATCGGCCTTATCCTGAATGAAAACATTGACCACGCACTTGTTGGCGCACGCGTCGCGTCGCGACGCGCCCACCACACGGGGGGGAAAGAGACGCCGGCACCGCCAGGTTGGTACGAGTCGAGCCGGTGGCCGGGAAGTCGCTGGGAGGCGCGGCCGAGCCGAGGCGAGCGAGCGATGAGTGCGACCAACCTCACCACACCTGAGCCCCGCCCCGCCACGCCACGCCACGCCGCTCCCCGCCGCGCAGCGCCTCACGTCCAAGTTGAAGGCCCTGCTGACCCACTTTAAGCCCGGCGCTGCCCCCACCCCTTTCCCCTCCTTCGCTGCTCCTCCTCATATTTGTATCACACGATGTCGCGCCACGCCGTGCCGCGAAGCACATGCAACGGTTCAGGTGTATTCATAGCCCCCCCCCCCTCCCCCCGTTCCCTCCACGCACGCACACACGCATGCGTGACTCTTGTTATCATGGAGAGGAAAAAGTCCTGGCGGGTGGCAAATACCGCCGCACCCAAATTTGCGGCTTCTTTTCAGGCAAGCGGGAAAAAAAGACCCTGCGGCCGCTCGCATGGCGGCACAATGGCACAATGGGGCCCCGCAGGATGGCACTACACTCGTGGGAACGAGCCGACGCGGCCCGATAACGGACTCACAAATTAGTGGTTTTCGGAAAAGAGAAAGAAAATGAGAAATTAAAGTGGGGAAGAACGGTTGGTGGCGGCGTGCGGCCGCGCGGCAAGACCGTGGCCCACTGTGCCCCGCGCCCCGCCTTCTGCTTGTTTCGTTTGGAGCTAGTCGGATCATTTGATGATGACGCGCCACCGGCAGCGCGGCCTGCAGGCTCAGCAGCGCTCCGTCGCTCTGTCTCTCTCGCACCCGTGAGCGCGAGGGAGACAGAGCGACGAAGGCACGACCAGGCTGCCGGGCTGCGAGTGGGCCGCTGCGGCCGCTCCGGCCGCTCCCAGCCGCCTCACCTTGGCCCTGGCCGTGGCGCCCGCCTCGGCGCGGGGGTGTCCTTGACTTTGACTGCCGCGTCGACCCCGCATAGCGGACAGCGCCGCCGCCGCCGCCCCGGCCGAGCAGGCAGGCAGCCGCGGTCGTCAACCCCCACACGGCACACGGCCGCGCGCCCGAGCTGCCAGCCGCGGCGTCAGTCACTGTCAATATCATCCCCATAAACGCTCCACGCCCTGTCGATACAAAAACGCGCTGCCCCGTTGCTCGACAAGATGCCCGTTACCTCGGCCGAACACCGCAAGCCGCCGCCGTGAAGCATGTGGCCGCCGTCTGTTGCTGCGCGCGGGCTAGTCAGGGCCTCAGGGTCTCGGGTTCGAATACTGGCCGCGTCTGCCTTTTGGTGTGACCTCCCGTCACCCCGTTAGACACTGTGCCCCGGTGGGCAATCATGGCGGCCCGGAAGTGCATCCCCGACACGCATACACACTCACACACACAAATACTCACACTCACTCACACACATGGAGCCAAGGGTTGAGGCTGGTGTGCGAATAGCATCGATAATCAACGTAACAGGACTCCCCGTGGAACTGGTCGGGCCAGGCAGGCCGGGCACGCTGGCCGGGGCACGCGGGGAGGCCGGACGCGCGGCGTGGCGAAGGATGCGTCCTTGGCCGCCAGTGCGTGCTGGAACCTCCAACACGACTGAGCGCACTGCTCGACGGAAAAGTGTGACTTTATTTCCGTTTCCGCGACAATCTCTGGCGGATGTTGTAACAATGCAGTAGCACTCCCGCAGGAATACTGAACTCCGCTCGGGTACTGCCTGTCCACGATGCAGTTCTACTACTGACTTGCTCCGTCTGACGCTGTCTCTGTCCGACTGCCGGCCAGAGCGGTCGCCTGGAGGCGCTGTCTCTCACACGCCCCGTGAGTGCGACAGAGACAGAGCGACGAAAGCAGTGCTCGGAATCAGCCCACGTCCAACAAGGGCGTCCAAAGTGCAGCCCGAAGACAGCTTGGCGGCGCGCGGCCGCGGCCGGTCCACTCCATCAAGAGCGTGCGCTAGTCGGAGTGGCCGGGGAGTGGGGCCGTGCCAGGCCCTGCCAGGCCCTGCCAGGCCCGGCCCACTGGGCTGCCCACTGGGCAGAGCCGGCCGGTCCAGCCGCGCGGTACCGTTCGTCTGCTCAGCCTCCTGTCCGGAACGCCGGAGAAAGAGGAAAAAACCTTCCAGATAAACATCGCGGCTGTGCCAAAGCCTAGCCTAGCCGAGCGTCTTGTCCTGCCGGCGATTCGGCCGTTGCCGCACCCAATAATTATTACAAGGCAACGACTGGCAGTCCGGCGGCGTCCGTCCGGTCGGCGGTGGCAGCCCTGGTCTGCTTGATGGACGGCGAGATGGCGCTGATGGCGCTGATGGCACCGCGTAGCCATGGCGTAGCGCCACGACGCCGAGCAACACTTTTCGATAGAGCTAATAATGGTTCCTCCTTCCCCTTCCTCCTCCTCCTCCTCCTCCCGGTCACACAGTGGGCCAGAAGACCGGCGAAGGTGGTAAGTCAAAATTCCGGACGCATTTTGAGCTCCGGGACTGGGACTCGAACCGAACGTGTGACCCGCCACCAATGGATTGCTCTCCGAACGAGGAATCCATTGGTGGGGTCACACGTTCGGTTTGAGACCTATTTAGCGACTCTGGGGCTAAAAACGCGTCTAGAGCTTTGGCCGCTTGCGCCGGTCTTCCGGCCCACTGTGCGTCCTCTTCCTGATGCGTGGGCCTACGCGCTCTGCTTCACATTGGGGCGCAGCGGGGCACACGCATGATTGGTGGCATCATCATCATGGTGACCGTCATGACCGGCGTCGTGAAAGTCGCCGCCGTGGCCCGCCCACATCCCGGCCATGCACCAGTTTGCCCGCCGCGACACGCCCTCCGCGGCCACGCCCTCTGCGATGGGGAAATGGATGCGGTCGGGGTAGTTGCAGCGCACGGCACGACAGTGGACCGATTCGTCGCTCTGTCTCACTCGCACTCATCGGTGTGGCAAGGCAACGAGAACGACTCTCGGAATCAGTCCTCTGCGCGGTGACCGACGATGTGGCCGTCGTGGCTTCGGTCCGCCGCAGCGCCGCCGTCCGGGATCCCCTTTCGGTTTCGTTGCTCGGCAGCGAAAGGCCCCAGGATGGCGACGAAGTCGACGAAGTGGGCTGCCGGAGGCGATGGCGCCGAGATGTAGGCTGCCACGCCGCTGCAGCTTCATTCTGAACAGCGCTGCGTCGCTCTGTCTCTCTCGCACCCCGACGAGGCGCATCACGAGAGTGACAGAGACAGTACGAAGCCGAAGCGGCGGGGCAGCCCAGGCAGCCTCAGCCATGCCGCCGCTGGAATGAATCAACACACCGATTTTCTCTGCGCCGCCGCGGTCGCCGTGCTTTTTTTTTGCGCGGCGCCACTGGGTTATCTCGGGCCGGCGCCCCGCACGGCGAGCAGGCACGCCGCGCTCGGCGGCTCAGTGGGTCACGTCGCTTAGGGCCGCTGCGTGTGCGTCCAGCGTCCAGCCGCGTCCAGCCGCGTCCAGCCATGAGAGAAGGGCCCCGCTGACCTCGCTTCAGCGTGAGCTGCCGGACACAGTTACTTGAGGGCCGCGACGGCGACGCGGTGCACAGCGGAACAGTCAGAAGACCGTCCCTGCTCCGTCCCGGCCCGTGCGGCATATATCAAGCTTCTAGCCCTGCATGGCCTGCGCGAGAACCGTTGACGCCGGACCGCTCTGTGGTCTGGAGAACCTGCTGCCGGGGCATGCTGTACGCTGCGCCGCCTGCCCGTTATAGTAATTGACGCAACTGGTGACCGAATGATACGCTGTCCGCCGCGTCTTGTCCGGCCGGTCCTTGTACGCGCCTCGGTACGCGCCATACGACGCGCGTCTCGTCACCGCCAGGAATGCGGCGCGGCTTGGCCGACCCTGTCGATACTCCGAGTGCTGGAGCCGCCCTCCCGGTCGGCATGGAAAGCGTATCTTGGGCGTGGAGTATCGACGGATCGTTTCTGCCGCCACGACCGCCTCTGATAGCACTCGGCGCTGCTCAGCAACTGGTTTAGCCGCGCCGCGTCGTGTGCGTTTTGTCGGGGGGTTTCACGGTGTGCGGCTCACAGGATGCATGGCTGGTGTGGCTGGGCGACCCGTGCCGCGCCCCCCGCCCCGCCCCGCTACGCCCCGCCCCGCCCCGCCCTGCCGCTCCGTTAGGAATGCCGGGGCGGGGCGGAGGGTGGCGGCCACAAGTGTCAACAAGTGAAGCATGCCCCGTCCGCCTCGTCACCGTGACGGTCCTGGCCGTCGTGGACCCCGCGACCGGCCCACTGCGACGCCGCGGCGAATCGCCGATCGGCGCGGCGGGGAAATAAAAGGCGCACTTTTCTCCTCCCTCTCCTCGTCGTCGCCACGTACGTGACCCCCGCGTGGCAGGCAGCTGTTGTCTTGGCAGAGCACGCCGCGCGACCTGGTTCGATTCCCCGCGGCGGTGACCCGGTCACAGCAGGGAAAAATGAAGATGAAGGAGGAGGAGGAGGAGGAGGAGAAGTGGGCCCGGTGGAACATCTGCTGCCCCGGCCGCCCACGCCGCACTCGACCCTCATTTTCCCAAGCGGGAGCGAGCGAGCGGCGTGTAATTGGCGGCGGGCGGCGGGCATTCCCTTAAGTCGATCCCGGCGCTGCCTGGCGGCGGAACCAGCCTCGGGCAGGGTCTCGTCGAGGGCGGAGGGACTGGGCCACCGGGACCCACCGAGCGCCAGGGTGGCCTTGCTGCCAGTCGAGTGAAATTGCGACAAAAACGCCCACATCATGCTGCACCACATCGGCCGAGTGATGAGCGTGGTCAGTGCAGCCGATGGAGCGTGCGCGCGTGTGGCTAGCACAGCGTGGCGCGCGCGCGCACACACTCACACACACACTTACAGAGAGAGAGAGAAAGAGAAAGAGACAGACAGACAGACACAGAGAAACGCGCACACACACACATCCGTCGAACGATTCCATGAAGGGAAGTAACGGCCTCCCCGTGCCTTGCAGCGCCGTGCCTTGCCGCCCCGTGCGGTGGCCGTGCATGCAGATCGCCCTATGCCTCGGTTCGGCCTTTACCTTTACGGCGGCCGAGCGGTTCTTTTACTCGCCGAGCCGCAGGGCTGGCCGGCATTAACGCGCGTGTCCACTCGGCACGCGCCGCTCCAAGAAGGAAGAAGAATTAAAACACAAACATTAATGCGGAACTGTTTTGTCTGTTGCAGAGGCGCAGCGAGGCGACCATGAGACTGCTGTCGCTGCTGGCCGCCCTGTGCTGCACGCTAACCGCAGTGCAGGCGCGCCCGCAGCGCGCAGCGTCCGGACCGCACCTCCTCCACAACGCACAGCTCTCAGGTGAGTCGAGGATGAGCGGCTGCGAGGGCCCAGTGGGCCAGAACTTTAGACCCGTTTTGAGCTCCAGAGTCACTGAACAGGACTCGACTGGAACGTGTGACCCCACACCAATGGATGCCTCGTTCGGAGGCGAGCAATCCATTTGTCTAGTGTCGAGCATCCCAGTGGTCTCGCCTACCAAGTGCAAGAGCGCCTGCGCGGTAGGCAACCTCTGCGGAAGCACGACACGCGTGCGCGGGGGTTGCCTACCGCGCAGGCGGGCTGACAGTAGCGAATGAGGCAAACAGACCGACAAATGAAAGAAAGGAGAAGGGGAGTGAAAGTGGGAGCATTAGTCGCTTTAAATCCTCAAGTAGGTAAACGCTTCC
This sequence comes from Stenchaetothrips biformis, assembly GCA_030522485.1. Classification (NCBI taxonomy): domain Eukaryota; kingdom Metazoa; phylum Arthropoda; class Insecta; order Thysanoptera; family Thripidae; genus Stenchaetothrips; species Stenchaetothrips biformis. The sequence goes on along the minus strand of CM060092.1, from coordinate 13,376,191 downwards.
GGCGTGACGATTGTCTCCGCTTTTTTTTCCGGCGCTACTGGGTGCGCGGCGGGTGGCGTCGCGTTCTGGATGGATTCCCAAGGAGGCGATCGTGTTTGAGGCGGTGGCAGTGTCACCGGGACGGCGCCCCGCGGCCTCGACCCTGCCGGCTGAGCAGCGCCTTCGTCGCTCTGTCTCTCTCCCACACCTACAGGGAGCCTAATAGGTGCGAGAGAGACAGGGCGACGAAGCGCCATTCGGAATCAAAACTGCTGGACCCGTGAGTCACCGGCGCGGAACAGCGCTGTTCCACACTGGGCCAGAAGACCGGTGCAGGCGGCCTCAACTCGAGGCGCGTTTGAGCCCCAGAGTCGCTAAATGGGACTCGAACCGAACGTGTGACCCCACCAATGGATTGCCTTCCGGACGAGGAATCTATTGGTGGGGTCAGGCTTTAGGCTGCAGTCTGCGATTAGGTTTAATCACCGTGTCGTCCTTGTTGTCGTTGCAGGCGCAGCAGCCAACTCCATGGCGCCGCTGACGAGCGAGTGGCGCGACGAGTCTGTGCGTCGACTGTCGTCCGGTCCGGAGGGCTTGTCCGACGAGGTCGCCCTGTCTCAGTCGCCCTACGCCTGGAAGCCCCTGATGGTCTCCGAGAGCCGGCCCGCCGCGCGGCACTCCGCGCACTCCGGCAGGACGAGCAGGTACCCTCCCACCCCCTCGGGGGCCCCCTCACCCTCACAGACACGCCGCGCCGACACCGCACACACCACTCGAAGGCTGCTGGAGGTTAGGGACTTGCACTACGACCACGCCGCAGCAGACCCCCTTTCCTCCCCTCCCCCGTTGTCCGTGGCCGCGAACATGTCGACGGACAGCGACGGCGGCTGGGTCTTGTTGGCGGTGAGCGCGAAGAGGCCCGCTGAAAAGGCGTCCGCGGCTGTCGACCTGCTGGCCTCAGCACGCGAGCTGACGGCGCCCGCGGAGCGCAGCGTCGACGAGCAGGTGCTGTCCTCCATCAGGGACATCTCCTCCACGCTGCTCGAGCAGAGCCCCGTCAACCGCCTGTCCATCCCCGCCCTCCCCACCACGCCCGGGCCCAGCGACAAGACGTTCCTGCTGGACGACATGACCACCCTCGAGGACCCCGCCGGGGACGGCCGCCGATTGTCGATGCGTCCTCAGCAGCAACAGCAACAACAACAACAACAACAACAACAACAACAGCAGCAACAAGACGAGGACGAGTGGTTGCCCGTCTCACTGGCCGTGCCCAGCAAGCAGACCAAGCCTGCCGACCCGCCGAAAAGCACTAAGCCCCTCAAGGTGTCTCCCACCGCGTTCGTGCAGTTCCTGGCGAACCACACCGCGGCGCCGACGACGTCCTCTGCGGAGGAGAGTACGTCCCCCGCGCCCAAGACGCACTACCACTACTCCAGCACCTTCAGACCGTCGGAGCACTACGCATCGCCGTCTTCGCCGCGGCCGCCGACGCCTCCTCCGCCGCGACCGTCGCCGCGTCCACCGCGACCACCGAGCAGGCCGCCGACGACGACGCCAGCGCCGGGCAAGGCGCCGACGCACTTCACGTTTAGCGCCACCATCAGCCCGACGGGCGGCGGCCACCAGCAGCACTTCCACGAGCAGCCATCGCAGGGCGTCGTGTCCGTCATCAAGCGGCCCGTCACAATGCACCACAGCTCGTGGGGCGTGGGCACGCCCAAGCCCGGCCACGGCACCGTCATCAACAACTACAACGACCCGGCCTGGTACCCGAAGCCGCCGTCCGCGCCGCAGAGGCCACCGCAGATCATCATCATCGAGGACAAGGTGCCCGAGTACCAGCTCAGCACGCCGCGGCCACCGTCGTCCAGCTACCGGCCGTCGCAGCAGGCCAAGCCGGACGTGGCCGTCAAGTGCCCCAACATCGTCATCACGGCGTCCAGCCTGGCTGAGAACCACAATGCCGTCGCCAACAAGGAGGCCATGCAGGGCTGTTCCGAGCTCAACATCGTGATCCAGTCTTCTGCGGCGAACACCAACACGCTCCCCGCGCACAATAACGACCCCATCATCCTGGGCCCGGCGCCGACGGCCCCGGCGCCGACCGCGGTCATGAGCCCCGCCGCCCCGACGCCGACACAGGTTATCATCACGAGGCCCAAGCCGAAGCCCAAGCCGCAGCCCAAGCCGCCCGTGCCGCCGCCGGCGACCCCCGTGCAGTCCGACGCCGTCGTACCCGCCGTGCCCGTGGCCCCAGTGGCGGGGGCGGGCAGCGCGACGTCAGTGGCCACCGCCGCGACGCCCAGCAACAACGTGGGCTGGTGGGGCAGCATCTTCAACGGCGCCGCCACGCGCTTCGGCGTCAGCTTCTGGTCCGGGGTGCTGCTGGCGCCCGTCATTGTCCTAATGGCCGTGGGGTCGCTGCTCACGCCCTGGCTGGTGCCCTACATCCTGTCCCGCCGGTCGGACGACAACCGGCGCATGCGCAACCTGGCCGCGGCGTGGCGGTACCGCGGCTCGCACCGCAGCCCGCACCGCGGCGCGTACCATGCAGAGCAGCGTTGCGCCCTGGACGGCCGGCGCGCGTCCCGCTGCTGGGCCACTTGGCGGCGACGCCACCGACGCACTGTGCCGCCGGACACGGTCTGGTGGGACGAGGGAGTGCCGCCCGGGTGGCGCGGCGGGGGCTGGTAGCGCGCCCGCCGCACAGTGGGCTAGAAGACCGGCGCATGCGGCCAAAATTCTAGACGCGTTCTGGGCTCCAGAGTCGTTGAGTGCGACTTGGACCGAACGTGTGACCCCACCGATGGATTGTTCTCCGAACGAGGAATCCATTCGTGGGGTCACACGTGCGGTTCGAGTAACATTTAGCGACTCTGAAGCTCAAAACGCGTCAAGAGTTTTAGCCGCCTGCGCTTGTCTTGTTGCCCACTGTGCGACGTGTGCCGCGCGCCGAACGCCCGGGCAACGGCCACCTCCCAGCCACGCGGTTACCTCGGTGCCATTAGGGATAGGGGCGTCAGGGCGATCCCCAGGGAGACCATACTGCGAAGCATTCAGGCCAACATTTTCCCATTTCCCCCACTCTCCGTCAGAAAAAATTACGATAAAAAGGACTGACTCACTAATGACTAATCTTAACACACAACAACCAGCAGCCTTCTTAAATTACAGACAAATGGAAAAACACACCTCGCTGAATGAGGAAGCCCCGATTCTAGTTTATTATGACCAAGCTAGTGTAAGTGTTTAATTGTAGAAACGTGGTGACCATAACGAAAGACAACCATATTTATGCTGTTTCTAACCCTGTGCACACATTTTATTTATTTAGTTTCCAACACAGTTATGTTATGTATTAAGTTTTGTGTTTATTTATTTATTTGTTTAATTATTAATTTTAATGTACCTACCCTTGAATTATGTTCTCAATTATTCTTCTTGCTTTTTGACCATAGTTCAACCCGAATACTTCTCGTAGTAGTTTACTTCTTGATTTAACTACACGTAGTTTGGGACATTTGTGTACTCTTTTGAAACTTAACCAATAAATAACCCCGACCCATTCAATTGCTATTACATGAAATGCCCCTTTACCTAAAAGTTGAACTGAAAAAATGCGAGAATGATGACACGGTGAGTACTTGTTATTATGATTCTTCGGAGCAACCTTCTCTAATGACGATCCTAATGATTTTATTCCTAGTGCTACCCAACCACTCGCACAAGCTGAACATTGCACAAAGTTTATCTGCACTTGATATATACTTAAAGCGTCTGAACCAATACGTGACCCTTCAATGACAAATAGTAGAGAGTTTTGACTTTAAAATTGGCCGAGAAACAGCAGTATGTACTCAGAGCATGGTTTAGTGCCTTAAATTGTGTACTCAGCACACTGTCAAGTACTCAAAGTGTGTACTCAGCACACTCTTTCGTTTTTGGAATCAATTTCATTAATACCCACGTAACGGCGAGGACGCCGCCATGCCATCGAAGGCTCGCCGTAACGCCTCGCTCGGTTTGTCCAGGGACCAGCAGTCCGAGGCGTTGCCGCAGCCGCCGCCGCAGCAGCAGCAGCAGGAGCAGGCCCAGACCCCGGCCGCCGCGGAGCCCCTGCCGGCCGCGGCGGCGCTGGTGGCCCAGCCCGTCACCGCGCCCTCCGCCATCTCCTCGCCGTCGGCGCCGTCCTCGCCGTCCTCGCCGTCCTCGCCGTCCGCGCCGTCCGCGCCGACCGCCCCCACGGGCGCCTCCCCCATCGGCGAGTCCCTGAAGGAGGTCGCCAGTCAGCTGATGGGCACCACGGCCGAGGATGTCCCCCACCCCCACGGCCACGCCAAGCCCGTCGTCCAGGAGGTGCAGGACGTCCGCACGCCCCCCATCGTCAAGGCAAGCCCCCCTGCCAAAGTGAGCACTCGCACCACAGCGGGCACCACGCACGCGAGCGCGTCGTCGTGTACATACACTGGTAAAACTAAAGCCGTCACTCTATGCTTGAGTCAAGCATTAAGTGACGCTCGAAGACGTTACGCTTGAAATGAAGCATAGACTAGAAATTCTACCATGCATTTAGATAAGGGGAATCGGAATCTGCGGTGATAGAGCCTGTTACGCTTTAAAACAGGGAGTAATGCTACGCTTTAGTTGAGCCCGTTACGCTTTCAAACAGAGAGTAATACTACGCTTTAAAACAGAGAGTTAGTGTAGGTTAGGTTAGGTTAGGCTTTAGTTTTATCAGTGTGGAAAGGAAAACGACTATGGAAGCGTCGTCGAAAAGGACTTTATATCGCATCCTTCCTCTTTTCAGATGCAAGATCTCCGCAAGCCGGAACTGCCTAAGCCCGTGATGGTTTCGGCCACCGTGTCCACGCAGGGCGATCACAGCGATGACGACCACAGTGGCTTCCAGGGCGTGGCGGAGCCCGTTGTCATCCCGGACGAGCACCTGCCGCAGGCCCTGCCGCAGCACATGCCCCAGCACATGCCGCAGGCCCTGCCGCAGCACCTGCCCCAGCACATGCCGCAGGCCCTGCCCCAGCACATGCCGATGCGCACCGCGCAGCAGCCGCCCCAGCACGCCGCGCTCGCGCTGCAGCAGCAGCAGCAGCTGGCCGAGCTGAAGAAGGCCGTGAACGCGAGCGCGCCGATGACGACGGCTGAACCCCAGCCCAGCACCACGGCGTCGGATCGCATCTCGACGTGGATCCTGCTGAGCGGCACGCACAGCACCGCCACCACGCCGTCCAGCCTCAAGAAGCGCCCCCCGCAGCCCGCCAAGGAGGCGCTGCCTTCCAAGGACGACCAGCCCGTCGCCGTGGGCGCCCCCAAGGTGCCCGCCCCCAAGCCTCAGCCCGCGCGCCAGCCCCCGGCCGTGCGCAAGCCCGCCCCCGCGCAGCGCTTGCCGTCGAGGAAGCCTGCCCCTACGGCCGCCGCCCCCACCACGACGACGGCCGCGCCGAGCACCACGACGCCCAAGCCCGCACCCCGCACCACCGTCGCCCCGCAGCAGAACGCCGAGTTCGTCAAGATCTCCGAAGCCATCGTGAGCACCTCCGCCGCCGCCGCCCACAAGGACAAGCCTGCCGAGAACAAGCAGAAGCCAGGCCGGCCCGCGCAGGGCGTCGTCCCTGCCGTGCACACCGAGTCCAAGCAGTCCGCCAAGCGGCCCATCCAAGCGCAGCAGGACAAGACCAAGGTGTCGTCGGCCAGCGTGCCCTTCAACACGGCCATCACGTTCCGCCGGAAGCCCATCCACGGCCAGGCCCAGGCCCTGCCCAAGCCCGCCGCCCTCAAGACGGCGGCCTCCACCACGACCACTACCACCACCACCACCACCACCACCACGCCCGCGCCCGTTGAAGAGCTGACCACGCTGCCGCCCACCATGGCCGACGTGGCCACTACGGACGCGGACATGGGCGCCACCACCACGCTGCCGCCCGTCACCACCAAGAAGCCCAAGCGCTCCGGCAGCAGCGCGTCCAAGAAGAAGAGGAAGAAGAACAAGAACAAGAACAGGAGGCGACGACCCACCAAGAAGACGGCCTCAGCCACCGCGGAGAGCAAGATCGGCCATGAGGCCAACGCCACCAAGGCAGTGGGCCCGGTCATGGGCGCGGGCGGCGCGGGCGTCGGTCAGAACGGCATCTCCACCAAGATCTACAACTACCTGGCGCGGGAGGTGATGCCGTCGGTGAGCGTGGGCATCATCGGGCTGGTCGTCACAGCCGGCATCGCGGGACTCTTCCTCTACCCGTTCGGGGGCGGCATTGCCGCGCGCAGGTATGCGGCTCACAGTGTGGCTCTACGTTTGAGGCGAGCGCGCAGCACGCTTGAATTGAAGCATGGACAAGGAATCCCCCGATGCATTTAGATATGGATGGGTTATCCGGGCGAATGGGCCTGTTACGATTGGTTTCAAGTGTAAACTGATGACGCTTGAAAATAGAGTCGAATATTACGCGTGGGTTTTACCAGTGTCCAGGGGCGTGTCTACGGGGGGCTCAAGGGGGGCTCAGTCCCCCCGGTTCAATTTCGGCCCCCCTTATGAAACGAGCAGATCCGAAGAGATCGGTAAAGGATTGGGGGGGGGGGTCTAGTAATAGTTCGATCCCGACGGATTTTGCTACTTTTGTACACCTTGAAGCTTCGTCTTGATTGACATAAAGACTATTAACAAGTACCTTCAGACTGTCACTATTGATATTTAATCTGCACTTCAGCACAGCAGGAGATGAGATTTAGGATAGGCACGCCCCTAAGGTCAATAAAAATTACTACTTGGACAGCAAATTGTGTTGCGCGCCTCGAGGGTACGCAACTTTAGGTACATGCCCCTGCAAGGTAGGCAATAGCCCCCCCCCCCCCAGTAAAACTTTCTGCACACGCCCCTGCCAGTGTCCTGCTTTTGTTCTCATCCAGCTCCCGTTTGAAGCTGAGCGAAAGTACTCATTCCCCACGGCGTTCCCTTGCAGGACATACGACACGGCTCCGCAGCAGCGCCATCCCGGCGGCGAACACATGTACTACTATGAGAGCTACGCCGACCAGCAGGGCATGCAGGCCGCCGACGGCACAGTGGGCAAGCCCGAGGAGGAGGTGCTCGGGCAGGTGTTCTCCGGCATGCAGCAGGACCGGCAGGGCGAGCGGCAGGGTGAGCGGCCGGGCCAGCAGTCGCAGCAGCCCCACGACACGCGCTACGCCGCCTCGCCCTCCATCTACGGTGGCGGCGACTCCGGCCCACCCGACGCGCAGTACCCCGACGCGTACAGCAGGTGAGCACCACGACCACGGCACACAGTGGGCCAGAAGTCCGGCGCTGGCGGCCAAAACTCTCTAGACGCGTTTTGAGCTCCACAGTCGTTAAATGAGACTCGAATCGAACGTGTGACCCCACCAATGGATTGCTCTCCGAACGAGGAATCCATTGGTAGGGCCACACGTTTGGTTCGAGGCGGCAGTCCAAATAAAACTACGACCCTTGACCTCGGCAGATACGACGCGAACGGCAAGGGCGGCGCCAGCACGTACTCCAGACCCGCGGACGGCAGCAGCGCGGCGGCCGACCTCCGCCAGGGCACCGGCTACAGCTCCGTGTCCGTCAACGGGCAGGGCCAGGTGACCGGCTACGCGGACCCCTCGCCGTCGGTGCCCGGCAACGTGCAGGTGGAGACCAAGTTCGAGCCGCTGGGCACCCTGGACGCGCTGCAGCGGACGCGCTACGACGTGGACCACGTGGACGCCGACCAGGTGGACCTGACGTACGCCGCCGTCGGCGAGACCGGCCCCGCGTCCGCAGCCAAAAAGGTGGGGGTCGTCGACGCGGCTTCCTTCGTCGGCAGCAGGGCGCAGTGGACCTGAGGACCGCTGGAGACAGTCTTTCATGTTTTTGATGTTATTTTTTTTTGTTCGCTCTCAAGAAGGCCGAGGAGTCCCCCTACGTGGTGGGCGGCGCCCCCGAGGCCCAGCCGAGCGCGCAGGGCGGCCAGAACACGCGGTACCACTCGAGCAGCGACGCGGACAGGACCTCCCACGTCGACCTCACATACGGCAGCACCGGCGGCAGCAGCGACGCCGTCAAGGAGCAGCCGTTCACCGCGCCCGAGCACTCCGACGCCAAGCCCGGCAACAGGTACGGCCAGAACGCGTGGCGATACTCCGCGACAGCGGTTCTGCCCCCCCTTCTCCCCAGCGTAGCGGGGAGTAGCGCCAACGCCTCAGCCTGCGAGCGGCGAGTAGACACTATGCGTGCAGACGCGCGTGGCGGGTTGCCTACCCCGCACTTGGCAGGCGCTTAGCTCGTCGTCGCATGAATTGTCTTCCTGTTTTCCGACAAATTTAATCTGACAATGCACCTTGCAGGTACTCGGTGAGGCTGAGCGGTGGTTCCGGACAAGTTGCGCTGGCCTATGGCTCGCAGGCGGGCACCGACCAGGAACAGGACTCCGTCAAACTTGACCAGGGCTCCGGTGTGGACTTGACCTACGGTGCAGGGCTCGACATGGACGGGCGCTACGCCACCGCCAACGGCGCGCAGCCCCGCGCTCTCAAGGAAAACAAGGACGACGCCAAGGCCCCCGCCAAGAACAGCCGCCGGCGCCGCAGCGCTGACCTTGACGAGGACCTGGACAACGAGATCGACGGACCCGTGCCCGTCAAGGACGTCGCGGACAAAAAGAGCGAGGCGCCCTCTTCCACTACCGACCGCGAGGACGCGTCTGTCACCACCACCTCGGAACCCGTCACCACGACCGAGGTCAACAAGCAGGACGTCACCACGGACGCAGTCACCACCATCGCCAGCAACGACCCCCTGCTCAACTTGGTCGTCACGGCCAACGACGTCTTCAGCGTGGCCAACAACGACGTCAGCGCCAACGGCGTCCTCAAGGACTCCAACAGCGGCCTCAGCGGCGGCAGCTCGACCACGACGGCCGCGCCCAACGTCATCGAGGTGACCAACAGCACGTCCCCGGCCGACGACGCCCTGAGCACGCTCATCAACATGCTGCGGCGGGTGGCCGAGTTCAAGCTGCGCGTCGGCATGAACCTGCTGCGCGGCACGTCCGAGGCCGTGTCCAGGTACATCGGCGGCGTGACGAAGCGCATGGAGGCCGCGGCGGAGCACCTCCACCACATGCGGGAGCAGCGCAGCGCGCGCAGCGAACGCAGCCAGCGCGCCGTCAGGGTGGGCAAGACGGCGGCCAAGGCGCATGCAGAACGAGCACCGTGAGTAGATCCACTTACAGCACTCTCAGTGCACCCAAACAGAACAAGCAGGCCAAAGTGAGGCCAAACTGTTGACTCATTTTCAGATTGCTGTCTCTGCTTTCCAGGGAAGACCAGCCGTCGACTCTGAGGAGAAGAGTGAGGGACGTGGCACGCGGCAAGCAGCAGCTCAAGAAGATCCTCCTCAAGGCACAGAAGGCCAAGAAGGAGCACTAGGCCTCGGACCGGGGAGACGCGGTTCGAACCCCTTCTGTGCCACAGAATCTGACTGGGACTCCGAAGGGGAACTACCAGACACGGGCTCTTTGCCACAGGAGTGATTCAGACTGGGGGCAATTGTCGGTTCATGTCAAAACCGTGCATTCCTCTTCCGTGGCGTCCGGATGAAAACTTTCTTTTTACTGTGAAATTATTACAATCAGTCCCGCGCTGTGATCCACGCAATGAGCTTGTTGATGGCTTTTCAAACAGTAGTCCTAAAAGGAAAACAAAAAAAAACAACGTGCAGATCTTTCCAGAGCCCGGAGGAAAATTTAGACTTTTGAGGGTGCTTTTTGTTTCAATTAGTTATGCATTCCCTCACGTATATGTCCTGCAGAGATTTTCATCTGTGTCAGAAGACTGTACCATGTTACAATTGATTGTGATTACCGGATAGACTGTATTGTACTCCTCAAAAAGGAAAGGAAAAAACTTGCCTTTGGTTAAAAAAAAAGACGAAGAAATAGCCACTGTTCATAATGTGGGAATCGATTTGTTTTGTAGGCTCTATGTTCTTGTGGGTTTCATAAGGTGTACCATTTGACTTAGACCTCTGATACATTACTTAACAAACTTGATTTGTTAATTTTTTTACTCTCTCAAGTGGCGCAATGTCTGGTTTCAGTTGCCAAAATAGTTTTTGCATTGTCTACGTGCTACATGCATGTTAGTGAAACCACATGATATAAAAGTGATATTAGTTATTGTTAATGTATCTGCCTCCTGGCAAATAACCTGTGTTAGTTGTTTGTAGTGTACTCGAAGAAGTGGAATTTCATTTCAGAGCAAATTTACTGTACAAAGACCTGGTCACCTTGGTACGCCACATATTCTCATTTTTCCCTTATAGATATTCCCCATTGGGTGTATGCTATGAGTCTGTTGATGGTGAACTAGTTTCAAAACGGATCACCCAAACAATGTCAATGATGTCTTTGTATCGTACCAACTGTGTCAAAAATGGACTGTGTTCACACATATTGTAAATAAACCGTAAAACATTAAATTAACTAAGCTAATTTTGGTGTTTGTTTTTTATTCAAATGAATGATTTCGGTTCCTCTCCCAGGCATGGCAATATGCTGGTGCCTTATCTTGCACGTCTTCCCTCCAGGGTGAAACACACAGACACTCAAGCCAGCAGAACCAATAACAGACCAGAAAAAGTTTACATCTAGATGGATTGAGGTGATTCAGTTCACAATTTAGGTACTATAGATGTAACCAGTCACTGGGCTTTGGCTCCATTTAAAACACTCAAGACCTGGAAAATTTCTATAATTTTCTGTTTCCCCTGATGATTTGAGGAAGAACCCTTAGTTAAAAGTCATTTCAGAACAACATTGAGAAAGCCATGAATTTTCAGAGAACATCTAAATCATGGGAATATTAAATATGAACAAGTGGCGTTTGCTTGAGAGAGTAAAAGAGAAGGTTATTTTACCAGGTGATAATCCAATCATTTTAATAATAAAACTTCTCTTACACAATGTAATCAGTTGAGTTGTTAACAGTAATACCGAGGTTTGTATGGTACAATGAGTGATTTTCAACAGAGTTCATGATGTTTGGATGTGTCTAACAGGAATGAAGACCAAATCTTGCAGACATTGAGTTTGGTCGGCCAGGATATACAAAAAAAAAATGAACCTGGGAGGGAGAGATATCAAAATTATTAAAATTAGACACAATCAAAAAATCAATAAACTTCATGGGACATTTCACACTTACATTTGAAAAATGAGTTTCACCACTGAATGCCACCAACATCCTGAGCTCTTGCTTTGAGTTTCCTTTCAATCAAGCTCTGAAGGGCCTCTGATCTAACTGAAAGTGAGTCTATTTTCTCCACCAACTGTTGGTAGGGGGAAACAGGCTGGGTACCCATCACAACATGTCCTAATTTGGAATCAATCTTTGCATCAAGACGGGCATTTCGGATCAAATGAACAATCCAGCATTCTGCCTCTTCAGGTGTCATGTTGAGCTTCTCAGCAAGCATTCTAATAAAGAGCGAAATAATTAGCAAAAGCAAGAAGTGAGTTATATAGACAACAAAGCAAGTGAAAAAATATTTTCAATAAAAAACTTACCCAATACTAATGCATTGGTGAATGCGGCAGAAAGTTTCAAAGATCATTAACCTGGCATTTTCCACAAACTCGTCAAGACAAGCAATCAAGAAGAAGTCATTGAACAGGACTGTCTGGCACTCATGAAGTTTCTGCCGAGCTCCATCAAAATCAAAGTTGACATACAAATGCTCAATGAACTCTGTGATTGGGTCTCTGTATGTGTAAGATTCCTATAGTAAAAGAGAAATGTAAGTGATAAGCAAATTGATATTGGAAAAAAAGAAAAAGAAAACCATGAAACAAAAACCCAGAACATACTTGTTGGATGACTTTCACAAGGTCCTTCAGAGCAGTGCGGCGAGTGCGGTTGATGATCACTGCTGTGGCCAAATACCTCAGAATATGTGGGCACATGGTCTGGATGGCGTTGAGGTAGCTGCAGAGAAATTCTGTTTTGTAAAATACTGGTAACTTTGAATTAAATTTATTCATTATTCAGAGAATTAAAAGAGACTTACTGCGGCCTGTACAAGAACATCTCAATAATGAGATCCCGCCCCTTAGCGTGATTGAAGAACACAAACAAAGACCAATGAATCAGCCAGGTTCGCTGTTGAAGCACATGTAATGATGAAGGGAACTGATTTGTGTCAATGAATTCTCTGAGTTTGTTCAGGTCATCCAGAGCAGCATCCCAGTTTTGAACGAGAATTTCAGAAGCCAGCTTTCCCCACAGTACATTCAGATAATTCTGCAAAGACAACATGAAAAAATAGCATGAAAAATCAATAAGAGGACTAACATTGTTGCATAGTCAAAACACTAGTTTAAAATAATTACAGAGCAACTTTTTAAAGACAAAACTTAGATGAACTCACTTTGTCATTTGAGGGCATAACATTAATATAAAAGTACAAAAATCCAGTAGCATTCGAGTAGTTGCCACACTCATAACGATACTTTGCTAAATTGTACATACTCTCCATCATCTCAATATTAAACTGCAATGACAAAAAGTTATGATTAAAGACACATCACATATATTTGAGAGTGAAAAGAATTGGAGACAAAATCTAACTATCAACTTACGTCATACTCATCATGCAAGAAAGTAAGGAGAGCCTTTGAATCCCGCATGGTTTCAATTTTTTTCATGATTTTCTCGTCATTCATCAAAGACACAATGAGTGATACTTCTTTTGAAAGTTCCTGAAGCTGGTTAACAACCTGTGCTCTTCTGTTTTTCAAATCCTGCACAAAAGAGTTAAGACATACATTTAAGGATAAGAAATACCAAAAAATTCCACATATAAATCAAACAAGTGACAGAGAGCAAGAGTTGAACGTATTTTCAAATGAGAGACTCACATCAGGGTCTTCTTCACCAGGCATAAGCTGTTTCCTAATATCGATAGCGTAATCGATCATGTTGGTTTTACTGAGGATGTCCAGCTTGGCTTGGAGGAGTTCATTTTCATTGTAGATCTGGAACAGTAATTACGACCTACATGAAATAACAGGATATAACAAACCTACACTGCAGAACTTGTATCAGGATCATCATTGATCATCTAATCAATGACGCAATCTAAAACCAAAATGGGTACAACACTAGAAAAAAATATTTTAACCACTTTATATGAGGCAACTAAGATGACAAGAATGGACTGTATCAAAACGTATGGCAGATGGACATAACCCCTAAAAGTGAGGTTAAGAGAATGAATAAATGCACACACAATGAATGTAAACCGTGCGCAAATGAAAGACAGTTAACGAGGTATGGTTCACATTTACAGTCACAACTATTTACAGACACATAAAATGACCAAAGCACAAGATACCGAGCTTTTGTAACATTACTAAGGCATCCGGCGAGAAACTTACCTGCTTAGCAGAAAGGAACTCCAGTAGGGGAAAGACCAAATGTCGATCCAAGTACTGTCCGAGCTTAAACGTCAGGTCAAACTTAGCCATTTTTACACGATACTATTGTCCTAACAGAAAATATAAACAATTTAGGGAACCAAAAGCGGTCCCTGTACACGTTCTAAGGCCGCAGCCGCACGCGGAAGGCCAGCACGTTACGCAGAGTGGACAAGGCTGTGACTCTTACCAACCAACGACAGTGCACTAGATTTTCTCATTCGGGCAAAAAAGGGAAAAAATAACAGATCAAAAATACTTTATTGCGTTAACGGTGCATTTGGGAAACGACGTCTGCTCCTATTTTGCCAATGCCAACTATTACGAAGACGGTAGTTGTTTTCGTCGGTGGGTTGGCAAACTTGTGATAATCTGTAAGCGCGCAGAATGGCGCGAGTTTTTAAATTTCATCCGTTCCTTTGGACTTCCATTCTCTCCGATTAAAATCTACTTAGTCCAAAAAAATGTATTAAAATATCCTGTCTTGTGTTACTCTATTAACGTATCGAGGTGTCATGTTATGTCGTTTCTTTTGACTCCCCCGCGGAAATAAAGGCTAAATTATATATGATCAGGGAAATGAAAACCAAACCACAACTGGAATGCCTCCCACGCCACGGCACGGCCTGAACTCCGCGCTCCGCGCAGTGGGCAGCAGAGTGCGCCTGCCCATGAGACAGAGACAGGGACGTGTCTCACTGTGCTACCAGGACGGTGGCTCATTGTAGCAAACAGGTTTTATGAGACCAACGGTAGTCCGATTCAAACTGCGTTCCTAGAACCGGCACCGACCGATAGATAGTGTCAATGCGGTGTCGGTTTCAGTTTCGAAGTCAGATCGGTGCCGGCCGGTCCGGCCGGGGGCTTCCCCCTCCCCCCCCCCTCCCCGCCCCGCAGAGCCGGCACGCCGCGGCGAGGAGTGAGTGTAGTGAGTGGAGTATACAGTCAGGCAGTCGAGCCCCGACCGTGCCCGGGCAAGGTTGTTGCTGCGCGCCGACCGCGCCGTCTGCGCCGAGCCCCGCGGGCCTGTACCCGTGCCGAGCGTCGCGGCAGGATAACCCAGGATGAGCCGATTGGTGGTGTGACACGGCGTGTCTGCAGTGTCGTGGTGTCTAGTGCGAGTGTAGTGCAAGGAGGGAGTCTCGACCTACTGTGCTGTGAGAAGCGGAGCCGAGGATGCCGAGTGCCTGCCGGTGCGCCGGTGCGCTGGCGTGCTGCGTGCTGCTGCTGCAGTGCCTGCTGCTGCAGTGCCTGCTGCGCGGCTGCGCCGGCTTCAACCTGGAGACGCGGCTGCCCATCATTAAGACCGGCAACAAGGGCGCGTATTTTGGATACTCCGTCGCCCAGCACCAGAGCCTCAACCCGAACCACGGCGTCGAGAACAACTGGTGAGTGCGCGGGGAATGACGGCGTCGTGCCGCTCATTGACGCTGCGACGTTGACAGCGTGCGCGGACTCCTGTCTCTCCTATGGCACACTCCATGAGTGCGAGAGAGACAGCGAGAAGTGCGGGAGGCGGAATCGCTCGACAGGCCAGTACGCCTGGCGGGGCCTCCCGAGCCAGGTACCCGGTACCGCCGGCCCGCGGGCCTTGACCTTCATCCATTTCGGCTCCAAGGACTTCCACTATCGCGAGGAGAGGAGCGCACAGTGGGCCAGAGGACCGGTGGGACTCTGTGGGCACTGGAAGCGCCCGCGGTGTCTCCGACCGTCATTATTACCTCGAATGAACTGACTGGGCGCGGCTGCGCAGCCGGTCGGCGATGGCGGCACGGAGGCACAGAGTAAGGCCCGCTGTGTTAGGCCCGGCGTGCCTGCCTCAGGTGAGTTCACGTCAAAGGCTCGGAGGAGGGGGGAGGGGAGGCACGCACGTACCGCCAGGGCATGAGTGAGTACACAAACGTACCCACCAACTGTACCAACGCCGCGGCCCCGCCGTCAACAGTTCCAGGACGGGCGAGTCGGTGGCGTAGCTGCGCCACAGCCACCAGGGGGAGGGGCTCCTCTGGGGGCCCTGACCTCCCTGTTGCGACGGAGTTACGCCCCTGTAAGTCAGTGAGGACCGGCGTCGAACGGGCTGGGTCGAGGTCTTGGCGGAAAAAAAAAATGTTGCCGCCATGGCGTTTCCCCGTCACAAATGCTGAAGTGCCAGACGCATAACGGCGGGGTGGCAAGATGGATGTGTGAAGACTGACGCAGTGCTCGGAGTGTTGGCGGCAAGGGTTACAGCCCACCGCGCCTCACTTCCCACTGGAACAGTTTCCCCGCCCTGGAGGCCTGGAGGGTGGCCTGGCCGGCGACGCGGCGTCCCGGTCGCACGGAATCTGCAACCCGATACGGGTACGCCGGCAACCCGCACTGCGCCTGCGTCAGTGTGCGTTCACCCCGTCAGTTTACACGCCGCTGGAGTAGGAGGCCGGACATGTCTGTAACCGCGGTAACCCTTCTCGTTCTCCTCGGGGAGCAAATTGTTGTTGTTCCGGAGAAACTCGACCGTGCCTGTCAGGTCAGGTGCTTTGGCTGCTTTGGCAGGAGGTGATTGGATCGCGCGGCCGGACTGGCAGGGCTGGCAGACACCGGCTGGCAGGACCACGCGGCCGGCGGCGGGGCAGGTGGGGCACGCATTAGTGTCTGCATGCAACGGCAGTGGCGGCGTCAGTCCGCAGAGTGGTTCCGTCGCTCCGTCTCTCTCGCACCGGACACCTACGAGTGCGGAGTGCGAGAGAGACAGAGCGACGAAAGGCCCGTTCAGCCTGCTGGCCTCAGCCCTCACGGCCGGGCGGCCAGGCGTCAGCGAGTCCATTTCTCGGATAGCCTTCCAGGCATTTGGCCTAGACGACTGACTGCCGACCGCCCCGCCTCGCGTTACCGCTCACATCAGCAGTCGCTTTCAGCGCATGGAGCGGGTGCGTCGGGTGCCGCGGTGAATGCCTGCACCCAGGCACTGCCTGGCTCGCCTAGCCTCCAGAAGTTCGAAAACGACATTGGTTTTTAAAATCGATGGATTTTTCATCGATTCCATGTCAAATCGACGTCCTTTCGAAAACTTACCTCATTCTGGCTGGGTCTCCCTGGCTCACAGGGACGCGTGGGTGGATGGGCGGACACACAGACAGTCGACAGACGGACGGACGGACGCGCAGAGGTATGCGTAGTACTAAGCTTCTCGGAACACGGTGGGCCAGGAGTCCTCTTTGCCGCGCTTTGCTCAGGACACAGTGTTTACCTGGCGTCCCTGTTGGTCCTTTTGTTGGCGCTGAGGCGGCAGGGAGGCTCTGCAGGGTGGGGCCTAATCAACAGGACCGCGGTCCTCTCCCCCCGCGGGGGCCTCCGAAGCTCTTCGTCCACCCGGAGGACCCAGAGGACCCGGCGATCCCGGAGGAAGGTGTCGTCGAAAAACGACGAGCGTAAATAAATTTATCCAGAACGGTGATGTGACGTTTTGTAGCAGGCAGTAGTTAGAGACCTTTTCCAGGCAGGCAGGGGGGGCGCGCGCGGAGGCCAAGGGGGCAGCGCCCCGCCCATGACTGGTGCTACGCAGAGCTTACGCACAGCTACGCCACTGCCCAGCGACCGAGGAGACGACGGCGACAAAGGACTTGGAGGAGGGGCGGCAGGCGCCCCCGTGCACTCCCCCCCCCCTCTCTCTCTCTCTCGCCCAGGTGCAAGGACTCTACCTGCGACCAGCAGCGCTGCTCTCTATTGTTTATCATTCCTGGGGTTGGGGGACATTCGCACCTCGGCTGCTGAATCTGCCTCATTGGCGGTTTTGTATTCATTGTCGTGCGTGAGCGCGGTGTGAGCGCGCAAGGGGCCCTTGTTGTGATAATCGGCATTGTCGGCCTGGATGAGGATGAGGGTGAAGCGACCCGCAGTGGGACGGAGGGGAGTTCGACGGGGAGGTCTCGGGTCTCGACGTGTTGTCTTAGCGCATCGTGCGGCCCAACAGACACACATGGCGCTTTTTGTGCTGGCGCTACGCAGGCCGGGGCGCGGCGTGGCGCGGCGGGCCCTGACCCCGATTCGTCGCCAGGCCCTGCCCGCCGAACAAGAGCAAGGCGTATTACGGTTCAATGAAGACACGGCTGCTGGTACAGTACACTACCAATCCATTGGTAGTCACACGTTTGATTCGAGTCCCATTTAGCGACTTTGGAGCTCAAAACACGTCTAGAATTTTGGCCGCCTCCCCGGCCTTCCGACCCCGACCCACTGTGCGGCGAAGCAGGGTCTGCGGATGCGCGCCTCGATGCCTGGCGCCGGACGGGACGTCTGGGAAGGGCCCGGGGGGTGAAGGGCGCCGCGGCGGAGCGGCGGGGGCGGCCGGTGGGGGCGGCGGGGGGGGGGGGGGGGGGGCAACCCCGCCACTCTGCCGGCGGGGGCTGGATTAATGAATCACTGGGTGACGATGCTGGCCGCGCCGCCGGACAGAGTGACACCACGTGACACCGATCGCGTCTCACTGTTGGCGCTGCCACTCTCGCTGTGCTCCTCTCGCTGTTGGGCCGGAACGGAATGGGGTTCTGGTCCAGCTCGGACAGCTCGGGATGAGGTGGGAGGCGCAGGGGCGGGGCGAGGGAAGGGGGGGGGGTAGGTTATCGGCAGCGCAATCACTCGTCGTGCTGCTCCGTCTTGGACGTCTTCGACGGGGTAGCGTCCGCGGCGTGCTCGTCCGCGTGCCCCGCGTCGCGTCCTCGCCGTCGTCGCCGTCCTCGCCCCGGACGCGGCCCTCACGGTCCGTCCGCGCTGCGGTGCAGCGGTGGCTCCGAACACGTCTCTCCCTCCGCGCCGTCTCTCTCCGACCCTCCCGGCGCACCGCGCGGCGAGAGCTCTGTTCGGAGCCAGCCCGCAGGACGCCGCGCTGATGCTCTTCTTGGAGACTACAAAGAACAAATTGTGGCCGGGCAACGCGGTGCAGCGCCGGGACGGAAAATTAGTTTACCCGCGCGGGGAGTTGAACCCGCGACCTTTGGCGAGCATGGATGCTGGCGGTCGTTCCACGCCATCGCTCGGCGTGGGGTTGCCGTCGCTTGCGGTTTGCTTCCCATGAGGGTGGCCGCGGTGCGGGCGGGGCGCGAACTGCCCAGCGATTCGGAACAGCAACTCGTCGCTCCGTCTCTCTCGCACCCTTACGGCAAGCCACGCCCCATGAGTGTGGCGGAGTGGCGAAGCGACCCTTCTGAATGGCTGCGCTGCAGTGCAGAGCAATCTGCGTGATGCATCCGGACGTGTCCGCCGCGCCGCATCGCGTTGTCGCTGTCACGGCCGTCAAGTCCCCGACCGCGGACCGCGGCCGAGAGGCGATAGGAAGATGAATCGAGTGCGGCCGCGGCGAAACATGGCGCGGTGTTTTCTCGCGGGGAAAAGGGGGGAGGGGGAAGGCGATAGGAATGAATTATTGCCCCATTTTAGATCGACACACGGCAGGGAGAGAGAGAGGGAGAGGGAGACGCGTGTACATGAATAATGCCCGAGCCGTGCAGCGCGTCTTGCGCGGAGCCGCGCCGCCGCATCCGCCCGATACATTTGTCATATTATTTCAAGGAGCTTCCACTTATACGCCCCTCTTTTACGATTGCCATTGGGCCATTAGCATTCCCGGGTCATTTTGGTCATTTTTGCCCCGTCCGTGCCTCGTTCCCCCGTTGGATTTACGAATAATAATAAAATCACGACAGCGGCGGCCCGCCGGCGGGCGGGACCAGCAGGGCCCTTGACGACCTCGCTTTGCATGCGTGGGCGGTCCCCGTCGTTGTCGTTGTTGTTGTTGTTGGCGGTGATGCTGTTGTTGTTGTTGTGGCCGCGGGGCGCTTAATTAATTGTCACTCACTTAGGCCCTGAGGGGCGTATCAGCTCTTGATACGGGGCAGCGGTGGGGGCACAGGGCAGAGCCATAGCTCATCCTGGCGTGACAAGGGCGCCGCGGGGCTGCGGGTCGGCCTGCGGGGTGGAGAGGGGCTCATGGCTGCGCCACCCGACGCACAGTGGGCGCAGGCGGCCGAAAGTCTAGACGCGTTTCGAGCTCCAAAGTCGCTAAATGGTTCGAATATAACGTTATCTTTAAACGGGCGTGCGATCGGCCGAACTCGGTGGGCAGGGCGGCGCGTGCCGGTCGACCAAGTGGGTGCCGATCGTTACTCACCTCGTTAAGTCGTTACAGCGCGTTACGGATGGACAATGCGCCGATATCGCATGTCATGCGCGTTATGCCTAGTCATGCATGCACCCGAGGAGAGAGAGAGAGAGAGAGAGAGAGAGAGAGAGAGAGAGAGAGAGAGAGAGAGAGAGAGAGAGAGAGAGAGAGAGAGAGAGAGAGAGAGGGGGGGGGGGGCAATCTCGGTGGGAGGAGGGAAGAAACATTGGGGGAAGGCGAAGGAGTACAGACCCGTTCGTTCAGGCTCGTTCATCTTACGCTCGTTTTCTCGTGTTATTTTGTAATTACCCTAGCAGAGCGCGCGGCTGCTTTGTGAACGGAAGCTATGCCGGGATTGCTGGGGGCGGTGCCAGCTAGCAGACGGACTGTTGGATGACGGACGCTGCTATGAAAAACTATTAATTTCTCCCTCACGGTCCACCGCGCCGCCGTGCGCCGCCTTCTCACGTTGCATTGTTTCCGGAAAGCTTCCCACTGTGGTGCGTGGAGGGTGGAGGCGCGCGAGTGGCTCGTCAACGACAGTTCCAAGGTGTGCGTACTTGTGTGCTTACCTTGACGACGGTGCTTATTGCAGGCAAGAAGCGTAAAGTAATAAATTTCGGATATCAAATTTTGAATACAAATCACCCTACGCATAAGGATCGTCACGCGTGCCCTATCAGAGATATAGACGCGTAAAGAAGGATTTTTTTTAATTTTTTTTTTGAGTGGGTGCTTTGCAGTGGAGGCATGCCCGGCGGCGCGCACTTGCCACGCCAGGAGGGGCGTTCGCATCCAGGGGCCAAAGGCTATGAACGCCGGGCGTGGTGTTCTGTTGGCGTTCTGCGTGGCCGACCACGCGGGGCGTGGCGGGGCGTGGCGGGGCGTGGCGGGGTGAGGCGGGGCGAGGCGGGGCGGGGCGTGGCGGGGCGCCGGGTCGGAACGGGGCCAGCAGGAGCAGCAGCAGTCCGAAGTGCGCGCTGCCCTTCCCCGCGGCCCCGCGACCGCGGCGAGGCCCGTACGTGAACCTTATTGGATCGCTGCCTCCTGCCTCCGTTTCCGGCTTGCCAGCTGGCCGCGCCGCGCCGCCGCTCGCCGCCGCTAGTGGCCCACTGTGCGTGGCGCGGCGTGGCGGTGGTCCCCGCGACGGTCTCGCAGTGCCGTCCGCTGCACGTCGTCTGCCACCCCGGCCCGCCAGCCAGTCTGGCTGCGGCTCACTCACTAAGTGCTTTAGGCCCCTCTCGATGCGTAAAGGGGGAGGGTCTAAAATTGAATCGCCACCGCGCCACGCTCGCTTGCACGCAATGTTCGTGTTCGTGGGTCTGTGTGCGTGTGTCTGTGTGCGCTCTGTGTGTGTTTTGTGGCAACCACACTTTGCCACAGCAGACGCGACGTGCGGGGAGGTCGTGGGAGACTTGCGTCACTAACCCGATGATTCTGGAATGGCGCTACCGTTTTTCCCGGTGACGTTCCACTTAAACGGCGATTCTGTGAGAGTTTCTGTCTGTTTCTGTGTCTGTCTGTGCGTGTGCTAGCCTCGCGCAGTTTTGGTCCTTAGTACGTAATAGTTTCAGCTCGTTGCCTCTTGAAAAACCTTGGTGCCTCCAGACTGCAGTCCTCTTAGTGCCTCCTTTTTTTCGTGTCTCGGCCTTGAACCCGTTAGGAACAAAAACTGCCACCTTCCTGATTGGCTGGATGATGAAGCACACTTTCCTCGCAAGGCTGCGCTGGTCCCGCCGCTGTACCGGCGGCCCACTGTGCGGCCCAGGCGGCGGCATCGCCAGGCTGCCCGGAAAGCACACTGGTAAGCACCGGTAAGGCTCCAGCCGGACGAATTTGAAAAACGAAAACAACTCGCAACGGCAAGAAGTATGAACTGGGCCGGGCCGTTCGTTGCTGCGTACACAGACACACTCACACACAGAGAGAACGGTGCCCCTCCGCCCCCCTCTCCACCATCAAGTCGGAGCCGAGTCGAAGTGAGTGCATTGGAAACGTTACGGGCCGAGCACCGCGCCTTGCTTTCATTTTCCTCATTTTTTATTGTTTTTGTTTTTGTTGTTGGGGCGGGGAGGGGGGGGCGCTACGCTGCTACCGACCCCACGCGGGGCTCTGGACCACGGCGGCGGCGGGTCGCGGCGCAAGGATGTGCGTGGTGGGGCGGGGCGGGACGGGCGGGGCGGGCGTAACCCATACAGCATTACCGACTTGTTTATGGAGACCCGGGTCGTCCATGCTCGTCGTGGTGCCGTGCGGACGGAAGTCGGCGCCACGCCGGCCACGCCGGCCACGCCGGCCACGTCTGTGGAGGCCGCGAAGCGGTCAGCGGGGAGGGGGAGTCAAAACAATCCAAACACCTGCGCTGCCATAGAGGCGATTGTAAGGGCGTGGGGCTCTGCCGGGCCCCGGGCCCCGCAGGGCGTAGGGCTGAGGGCGTTGGCCTTTCCGGGGCCCTCCACCCTGTGGGCCTTTGAGCACAGGGCGGGGCGGGCCCTCCGCGCGTGTTAACACATGTCACTGATTACGCCCCCCCCCCCGCCTCTTTGTTTTATGTTGCGGCTCCTATTTTACCCCGTTCGGCCTCGAAGCGCGACGAGGGTGAAAAATGTGGTGCAGGCGGGCGGACTTGCCGTCTTGCTGCAGTTGGGCCCCCTTGTTTGAAAGCCGCTGGAAGGGTAAACACAAATACGCAGCAGACTGATTCGGAAAGTCTTTTCTTTCGCTTCGTCTCTCTCGCACTCATGGGGCGTTCCGTAGGGATGCGAGAGAGACAGAGCGACGAAAACGACTCTCGGAATGAGTGTCGAGAACAAATATACGGGCAGCCGGTCGCAGCCGCCGCATAGCCCGAATCTCCAGCAGGCACGAGGCTAGTTTTGGACTGGACTTTTAAAACTGATTCGCGCGGCTGTAGGGCCGGGGTTTGGTTTCATTTTTGACTGTGTCTTCTCCGCAGCGCGAACGACCGAGCGAGGGAGACGGTGGAGACAGCGGCTGAAACGAAAAAGAAAATGAGTTGCGTTTGCGCCCTGCGATGCCTGCACTGCATTCCGCTGTGAGCCGCTGCCGCCATGTGATGTGCCCCGGCGGTCCCGGCGGCGCGCGCTCGCTTGACGTCCTCATCTGCGTGCCAAGGCTAGCCGACGACGCTGCCTGCCGCCGGGGTCGCGGGTTCGAGTCCCGACCTCTGAGGTTGACTTTTTCCGCCGCGCCGCTGCCTGCTGCGACACGAGTTGACCCACTTGTGTTTTAATTTCTGTCCCCCCGCGACAGTGGGTCACAGTGTGTCGGGAAGCGACGGCCCAATTAGCACCGCGTGGTCGCGAGGCACGGCGGGGCCGGGCGCAGTGGGCCTGTGGGCGCCGCAAATCGAAATGAAGGAACGGCCGAAGCGTCGCCTGAAGTAGACTTCTATTCCCGTTGTTGGACTCACGCGTTGATAAGAAGAGGGCTCGGCGCGGTCCGTCTCAGTCCCGCCCGGCCCTCTCTTTTCGCGTCATCGCTTGTCATCTAATCCTCGTGAATTCCTGGCGGGCCGCGCGCCATCCGCTGTATAGCATCGACCGACGCACAGTGGGCCAGAAGACCGGCGCAGGCGGCCCAAACTCAGAGGCTTCTTTTTAGCTCAAGAGTCGCTAAATGGGAGTCGAACCAAACGTGTGACCCCCACCAATGGATTGGACTCCATAGGTGGGGTCACACGTTCGTTTCGAGTCCTGTTAAGCGACTCTGGAGCTACAAACGCCTCTGAGTTTTGGCCGCCTGCGCCGGTCTTCTGGCCCACTGCACGGCTCGCTTATCGCTACCGTTGATGGAAAGTGGTGGTGGAGCGATCAGCGCGAGATGGCCGCGCGGTCGGTTTCGCGGCTTATCTCCGGGCAGCGCGTCGATCAAGCAGAGTCGCTGTTGCACTCGCAGGGCGTGCCATAGGTGCGAGAGAGAAGGACGGCGACCCGCCGGAACCAGAGGGGACCGTTGCATGCACCCAGAAAAATGATTTCTTGAATCAAGTAAAATTTACTTGATGCAAGTATTTTTTTTTGCATTATTTTGCCTCAGTAAAGTTCTGCTTTGAGTTGAGTAGAAATATTCTTGATATGGTTCGATTTTGAATGAATGCAAAGCCTAGTATTGATCTGAGACTCAGTTCCGCTGGATTCAAGAATTATTTATCAAGAAAAATATTTTACTTGATTCAAGAAATCATTTTTCTGAGTGTGGCGGCGAGCGGCGTGACGGCGTGACAGCCTTCGGAGGTCGCGCCGAAGATGATTACCTTCGGACTGCTTTTCTCCTGCCGGACGCCATGGATGACTTATTCCGACATCTCGGAATGTCGAGTGTCATCGCTGCATTTCATTTTCTTCTTCATCTTTTTTTTTTTTTTTTTTGCTTGTTTCGTCGTTTTCCTGCTTCCATTATTTATTAAATCCTTTATTTCACTTTTACCCGTCGTGAGCGCGCGCGCGCTCCTTTCCGAAAGCGTCCTTGGCCTTGGTCAGGTGGGTGCGCTGCGTGAACCATTATCCACGCCGCACGCCCACGCCGCGCCCCGCCACGCCCCGCCACGCCCCGCCACGCCCCGCCACGCCCCTCTGGAGGCCGTGCGCACGCGCGCGCGCGTGTGTGTGTGTGTGTGTGTGTGTGTGCGTGTGTGTGTGCGCGTGTGTGTGTGTGTGAGCGTGTAAAGGGAAAATACTCAGCGCTCTCCGAGCTTCGCGCGCAAGTCGTGATAAAGGTCCCAGTAAGGCAAGGACGGCGTCGTCGCGTTGGCCGGCCAGCCAGCCAGTGTAGTGGTGTCGTATGGTGTAGGCACCCATTTACACGTGTTGCTGTGACCGGTGGCACTCGTGCGCGCACACACAATCACATACATACACATACTCACACACACACACACACACACACACACACACACACACACACACACACACACACACACACACACAAACAAACATGCGCGTGTCGCACATGTTGCTGCTGCGCCCATTGTCCGATCGGAATGCCAAACCGGCAGGGCCTATCTATATGTGTTGAAAAACTCGCCGGGAATGCAGCCATCCGGCGGCCGGGACGATTTGTGTGACTTGGCGGGCGAGGCCGTGCTTCACACCCGCGGCCGGCCGGGCTAAACAAGAAGCGAAGGAAAAGGCGAAGGCGGAAAATTAAAATACATCAAGCTGCTGTGACACGAAAAACAAATAGCCTCCGAGCGTGCCCGGTGTGTGTGTGTGCGCGCGGGGCCTATATTGCCCCGTTGTGACCGTTTCCTCCCGGCTCCCGGGGCCGTAGGCAGCAGCAGGCTGCGTCCGCGCGGTGCTTTCGTCGCTCCGTCTCTCTCACACTCGCGGGGCGTGCCGCGGGGGTGCGAGAGAGACGGAGCGAGGCGTCCACCTAGCCGGCAGGACGCGCGGCGAGACGCGCCGCCCACACGGGACATGCCGAGGCAGGCGGGCGAGTCGCCATGCGTCCAGGCCAGTGGAATATGGAATGTTTGAATTCCCTTATCGGCATCTCGCGGCGGTCCACCTCTCCACCGGGTCCACCGGGCCGTGGCGAGCCGCGCCGGGAAGGAAAGGAAGGATGTATCGGGGCGGCCCGGCGCTTCATTCATTACCACCGCGATGACATCACCTCGCCGACGCCGCGGATCGTGATGTGGGAGTGGCGCGGAATGGCCTGCAGCCGAACGAACAGAGCTCTTGTCGCCTCGTCTCTCTCCCACCCCCACGGCTCGAGTTCGAGAGATTCAACGACGCGTCCACTGCATAGGTAAACACGCACAGGGAGATGGCCGCGCCGGGTGTATATGGTTTGTCCGACCAAATTTTTTCCGACCAGGCCCGCCGCCGGATGTATATGGTTTGTCCGACCAAATTTTGTTCGACCAGGCCCGCCGCCCATCTGTGATTTTTTTTTTATCCGACCCCACTTTGTCCGACCACACGACCCATAAAAACCGTGCATTATGTCCGACCCCGTTTTATCCAACCCCGTTTTGTCCAAACACAGTTCGACCACTCAACAGCATGTAAAAACGCGAGCAACCTACCTGCACAGGTCAGGGCTGCGTGAGGGGCGGCCGCCGCAGCCCTCACCGAGCCTGCCCAAGGCTCCGTCAGGGCGGAGTTCATGGTTTGTCCCGAAGTACATGATTTGTCCGACCAAATTTTGTCCGACCGGGCCCGCCGCCCATCCGTATTTTTTATTTTGTACGACCCCACTTTCTCCGACCACCCAACCCATGAAACCGTGCGATTTGTCCGACCGCGTTTTATCCAACCAAAGTTCGAAAACTCAACCGCATGTAGAAAGGCGGGGCGCCGAGGCCCCTCGCGCAGCCCTGACGGAGCCTTCCAAAGGCTCCGCGGATCGTCGGTGGATCGGTTTTGCAATCCAAGAGGCTCCGCGGATCGTCGGCGGATCGGTTTTGCAATCCAAGAGGCTCCGCGGATCGTCGGCGGATCGGTTTTGCAATCCAAGAGGCTCCGCGGATCGTCGGCGGATCGGTTTTGCAATCCAAGAGGCTCCGCGGATCGTCGGCGGATCGGTTTTGCAATCCAAGAGGCTCCGCGGATCGTCGGCGGATCGGTTTTGCAATCCAAGAGGCTCCGCGGATCGTCGGCGGATCGGTTTTGCAATCCAAGAGGCTCCGCGGATCGTCAGCGGATCGGTTTTGCAATCCAAGAGGCTCCGCGGATCGTCGGCGGATTGGTTTTGCAATCCAAGAGGCTCGGCGGATCGGTTTTGCTTTCCAAGAGGCTCGGCGGAATGTTCGGCGGGTCGGTTTTGCTTTCCAAGAGGCTCGGCGGAATGTTCGGCGGGTCGGTTTTGCTTTCCAAGAGGCTCGGCGAAATGTTCGGCGGGTCGGTTTTGCTTTCCAAGAGGCTCGGCGGATCGGTTTTGCTTTCCAAGAGGCTCGGCGGAATGTTCGGCGGGTCGGTTTTGCTTTCCAAGAGACTCGGCGGATCGGTTTTGCAATCCAAGAGGCTCCGCGGATCGCCAGAGCTTTGGCAATGCTCGGTGAGAGCTGCGTGAGCCGTCCTTCTCTCTCACGCAGCCCTAACCGAGCATTGCCGAAGCTCTGGCAGTGCTCAGTGAGAGCTGCGCGAGCCGTCCTTCTCTCTCACGCAGCCCTCACCGAGCATTGCCGAAGCTCTGGCAGTGCTCGGCGGATCGGTTATGCAATCCAAGAGGCTCCGCGGATCGTCGGCGGATCGGTTTTGCAATCCAAGAGGCTCCGCGGATCGTCGGCGGATCGGTTTTGCAATCCAAGAGGCTCCGCGGATCGTCGGCGGATCGGTTTTGCAATCCAAGAGGCTCCGCGGATCGTCGGCGGATCGGTTTTGCAATCCAAGAGGCTCCGCGGATCGTCGGCGGATTGGTTTTGCAATCCAAGAGGCTCGGCGGATCGGTTTTGCTTTCCAAGAGGCTCGGCGGAATGTTCGGCGGGTCGGTTTTGCTTTCCAAGAGGCTCGGCGGAATGTTCGGCGGGTCGGTTTTGCTTGCCAAGAGGCTCGGCGGAATGTTCGGCGGGTCGATTTTGCTTTCCAAGAGGCTCGGCGGATCAATTTTGCTTTCCAAGAGGCTCGGCATAATGTTCAGCGGGTCGGTTTTGCTTTCCAAGAGGCTCGGCGGATCGGTTTTGCAATCCAAGAGGCTCCGCGGATCGCCAGAGCTTCGGCAATGCTCGGTGAGAGCTGCTTGAGCCGTCCTTCTCTCTCACGCAGCCCTCACCGAGCATTGCCGAAGCTCTGGCAGTGCTCGGTGAGAGCTGCGTGAGCCGTCCTTCTCTCTCACGCAGCCCCCACCGAGCATTGCCGAAGCTCTGGCAGTTCTCGGCGGATCGGTTTTGCAATCCAAGAGGCTCCGCGGATCGTCGGCGGATCGGTTTTGCAATCCAAGAGGCTCCGCGGATCGTCGGCGGATCGGTTTTGCTTTCCAAGAGGCTCGGCGGATCAATTTTGCTTTCCAAGAGGCTCGGCGGAATGTTCGGCGGGTCGGTTTTGCTTTCTAAGAGGCTCGGCGGATCAATTTTGCTTTCCAAGAGGCTCGGCGGAATGTTCGGCGGGTCGGTTTTGCTTTCCAAAAGGCTCGGCGGATCAAATTTGCTTTCCAAGAGGCTCGGTGGAATGTTCGGCAGGTCGGTTTTGCTTTCCAATAGGCCCAGCGGATCGGTTTTGCAATCCAAGAGGCTCCGCGGATCGTCGGCGGATCGGTTTTGCAATCCAAGAGGCTCCGCGGATCGTCGGCGGATCGGTTTTGCAATCCAAGAGGCTCCGCGGATCGTCGGCGGATTGGTTTTGCAATCCAGGAGGCGCGGCGGATCGGTTTTGCTTTCCAAGAGGCTCGGCGGTATGTTCGGCGGTTCGGTTTTGCTTTCCAAGAGGCTCGGCGGAATGTTCGGCGGGTCGGTTTTGCTTTCCAAGAGGCTCGGCGGAATGTTCGGCGGTTCGGTTTTGCTTTCCAAGAGGCTCGGCGGATCGATTTTGCTTTCCAAGAGGCTCGGCGGAATGTTCGGCGGGTCGGTTTTGCTTTCCAAGAGGCTCGGCGGATCGGTTTTGCAATCCAAGAGGCTACGCGGATCGCCGGAGCTTCGGCAATGCTCGGTGAGAGCTGCTTGAGCCATCCTTCTCTCTCACGCAGCCCTCACCGAGCATTGCCGAAGCTCTGGCAGTGCTCGGTGAGAGCTGCGTGAGCCGTCCTTCTCTCTCACGCAGCCCTCACCGAGCATTGCCGAAGCTCTGGCCGTTTTTGCAATCCAAGAGGCTCCGCGGATCGTCGGCGGATCGGTTTTGCAATCCAAGAGGCTCCGCGGATCGTCGGCGGATCGGTTTTGCTATCCAAGAGGCTCCGCGGATCGTCGGCGGATCGGTTTTGCAATCCAAGAGGCTCCGCGGATCGTCGGCGGATCGGTTTTGCAATCCAAGAGGCTCCGCGGATCGTCGGCGCATCGGTTTTGTTTTCCAAGAGGCTCCGCGGATCGTCGGCGGATCGGTTTTGCAATCCAAGAGGCTCCGCGGATCGTCGGCGGATCGGTTTTGCAATCCAAGAGGCTCCGCGGATCGTCGGCGGATCGGTTTTGCAATCCAAGAGGCTCCGCGGATCGTCGGCGGATTGGTTTTGCAATCCAAGAGGCTCCGCGGATCGTCGGCGGATCGGTTTTGCAATCCAAGAGGCTCGGCGGATCGGTTTTGCTTTCCAAGAGGCTCCGCGGAATGTTCGGCGGGTCGGTTTTGCTTTCCAAGAGGCTCGGCGGATCGGTTTTGCTTTCCAAGAGGCTCGGCGGAATGTTCGGCGGGTCGGTTTTGCTTTCCAAGAGGCTCGGCGGAATGTTCGGCGGGTCGGTTTTGCTTTCCAAGAGGCTCGGCGGATCAATTTTGCTTTCCAAGAGGCTCGGCGGAATGTTCGGCGGGTCGGTTTTGCTTTCCAAAAGGCTCGGCGGATCAATTTTGCTTTCCAAGAGGCTCGGCGGAATGTTCGGCGGGTCGGTTTTGCTTTCCAATAGGCTCAGCGGATCGGTTTTGCAATCCAAGAGGCTCCGCGGATCGTCGGCGGATCGGTTTTGCAATCCAAGAGGCTCCGCGGATCGTCGGCGGATCGGTTTTGCAATCCAAGAGGCTCCGCGGATCGTCGGCGCATCGGTTTTGTTTTCCAAGAGGCTCCGCGGATCGTCGGCGGATCGGTTTTGCAATCCAAGAGGCTCCGCGGATCGTCGGCGGATCGGTTTTGCAATCCAAGAGGCTCCGCGGATCGTCGGCGGATCGGTTTTGCAATCCAAGAGGCTCCGCGGATCGTCGGCGGATCGGTTTTGCAATCCAAGAGGCTCCGCGGATCGTCGGCGGATCGGTTTTGCAATCCAAGAGGCTCGGCGGATCGGTTTTGCTTTCCAAGAGGCTCGGCGGAATGTTCGGCGGGTCGGTTTTGCTTTCCAAGAGGCTCGGCGGATCAATTTTGCTTTCCAAGAGGCTCGGCGGAATGTTCGGCGGGTCGGTTTTGCTTTCCAAGAGGCTCGGCGGATCAATTTTGCTTTCCAAGAGGCTCGGCGGAATGTTCGGCGGGTCGGTTTTGCTTTCCAAAAGGCTCGGCGGATCAATTTTGCTTTCCAAGAGGCTCGGCGGAATGTTCGGCGGGTCGGTTTTGCTTTCCAATAGGCCCAGCGGATCGGTTTTTGCAATCCAAGAGGCTCCGCGGATCGTCGGCGGATCGGTTTTGCAATCCAATAGGCTCCGCGGATCGTCGGCGGATCGGTTTTGCAATCCAAGGGGTTCCGCGGATCGTCGGCGGATTGGTTTTGCAATCCAAGAGGCTCGGCGGATCGGTTTTGCTTTCCAAGAGGCTCGGCGGAATGTTCGGCGGGTCGGTTTTGCTTTCCAAGAGGCTCGGCGGAATGTTCGGCGGGTCGGTTTTGCTTTCCAAGAGGCTCGGCGGAATGTTCGGCGGGTCGGTTTTGCTTTCCAAGAGGCTCGGCGGATCAATTTTGCTTTCCAAGAGGCTCGGCGGAATGTTCGGCGGGTCGGTTTTGCTTTCCAAGAGGCTCGGCGGATCGGTTTTGCAATCCAAGAGGCTCCGCGGATCGCCAGAGCTTCGGCAATGCTCGGTGAGAGCTGCGTGAGCCGTCCTTCTCTCTCACGCAGCCCTCACCGAGCATTGCCGAAGCTCTGGCAGTGCTCGGCGGATCGGTTTTGCAATCCAAGAGGCTCCGCGGATCGTCGGCGGATCGGTTTTGCAATCCAAGAGGCTCCGCGGATCGTCGGCGGATCGGTTTTGCAATCCAAGAGGCTCCGCGGATCGTCGGCGGATCGGTTTTGCAATCCAAGAGGCTCCGCGGATCGTCGGCGGATCGGTTTTGCAATCCAAGAGGCTCCGCGGATCGTCGGCGGATCGGTTTTGCAATCCAAGAGGCTCCGCGGATCGTCGGCGGATCGGTTTTGCAATCCAAGAGGCTCCGCGGATCGTCGGCGGATCGGTTTTGCAATCCAAGAGGCTCCGCGGATCGTCGGCGGATCGGTTTTGCTTTCCAAGAGGCTCCGCGGATCGTCGGCGGATCGGTTTTGCAATCCAAGAGGCTCCGCGGATCGTCGGCGGATCGGTTTTGCTTTCCAAGAGGCTCGGCGGAATGTTCGGCGGGTCGGTTTTGCTTTCCAAGAGGCTCGGCGGATCGGTTTTGCTTTCCAAGAGGCTCCGCGGATCGCCAGAGCTTCGGCGCATCGGTTTTGTTTTTCAAGAGGCTCCGCGGATCGTCGGCGTATCGGTTTTGCAATCCAAGAGGCTCCGCGGATTGTCGGCGGATCGGTTTTGCAATCCAAGAGGCTCTGCGGATCGTCGGCGGATCGGTTTTGCAATCCAAGAGGCTCCGCGGAACGTCGGCGGATCGGTTTTGCAATCCAAGAGGCTCCGCGGATCGTCGGCGGATCGGTTTTGCAATCCAAGAGGCTCCGCGGATCGTCGGCGGATCGGTTTTGCAATCCAAGAGGCTCCGCGGATCGTCGGCGGATCGGTTTTGCAATCCAAGAGGCTC
The DNA here is from genome assembly GCA_030522485.1 of Stenchaetothrips biformis. Taxonomy (NCBI): domain Eukaryota; kingdom Metazoa; phylum Arthropoda; class Insecta; order Thysanoptera; family Thripidae; genus Stenchaetothrips; species Stenchaetothrips biformis. Next base: position 13,345,065 of record CM060092.1, on the reverse strand, counting down.
CGCGGATCGTCGGCGGATCGGTTTTGCAATCCAAGAGGCTCCGCGGATCGTCGGCGGATCGGTTTTGCAATCCAAGAGGCTCGGCGGATCAATTTTGCTTTCCAAGAGGCTCGGCGGAATGTTCGGCGGGTCGGTTTTGCTTTCCAAGAGGCTCGGCGGATCAATTTTGCTTTCCAAGAGGCTCGGCGGAATGTTCGGCGGGTCGGTTTTGCTTTCCAAGAGGCTCGGCGGATCGATTTTGCTTTCCAAGAGGCTCGGCGGAATGTTCGGCGGGTCGGTTTTGCTTTCCAAGAGGCTCGGCGGATCGGTTTTGCAATCCAAGAGGCTCCGCGGATCGTCGGCGGATCGGTTTTGCAATCCAAGAGGCTCCGCGGATCGTCGGCGGATCGGTTTTGCAATCCAAGAGGCTCCGCGGATCGTCGGCGCATCGGTTTTGTTTTCCAAGAGGCTCCGCGGATCGTCGGCGGATCGGTTTTGCAATCCAAGAGGCTCCGCGGATCGTCGGCGGATCGGTTTTGCAATCCAAGAGGCTCCGCGGATCGTCGGTGGATCGGTTTTGCAATCCAAGAGGCTCCGCGGATCGTCGGCGGATTGGTTTTGCAATCCAAGAGGCTCGGCGGATCGGTTTTGCTTTCCAAGAGGCTCGGCGGAATGTTCGGCGGGTCGGTTTTGCTTCCTAAGAGGCTCGGCGGAATGTTCGGCGGGTCGGTTTTGCTTTCCAAGAGGCTCGGCGGAATGTTCGGCGGGTCGGTTTTGCTTTCCAAGAGGCTCGGCGGATCAATTTTGCTTTCCAAGAGGCTCGGCGGAATGTTCGGCGGGTCGGTTTTGCTTTCCAAGAGGCTCGGCGGATCGGTTTTGCAATCCAAGAGGCTCCGCGGATCGCCAGAGCTTCGGCAATGCTCGGTGAGAGCTGCTTGAGCCGTCCTTCTCTCTCACGCAGCCCTCACCGAGCATTGCCGAAGCTCTGGCAGTGCTCGGTGAGAGCTGCGCGAGCCGTCCTTCTCTCTCACGCAGCCCTCACCGAGCATTGCCGAAGCTCTGGCAGTGCTCGGTGAGAGCTGCGTGAGCCGTCCTTCTCTCTCACGCAGCCCTCACCGAGCATTGCCGAAGCTCTGGCAGTGCTCGGTGAGAGCTGCGTGAGCCGTCCTTCTCTCTCACGCAGCCCTCACCGAGCATTGCCGAAGCTCTGGCAATTTTGCTATGCTAAAGGCTCCGCAGATCGTTGGCGGATCGGTTTTGCAATCCAAGAGGCTTCGCGGATCGTCGGCGGATCGGTTTTGCAATCCAAGAGGCTCCGCGGATCGTCGGCGGATCGGTTTTGCAATCCAAGAGGCTCCGCGGATCGTCGGCGGATCGGTTTTGCAATCCAAGAGGCTCCGCGGATCGTCGGCGGATCGGTTTTGCAATCCAAGAGGCTCCGCGGATCGTCGGCGGATCGGTTTTGCTTTCCAAGAGGCTCCGCGGATCGTCGGCGGATCGGTTTGGCAATCCAAGAGGCTCCGCGCATTGGCCGCGCCCTTCGACCGTCCCCCTTGCGGGGCCCCACCACCCTTGGCGCTGCACTGTACTGGACTTTGGGGCGTCGTCGGTGACGTCACGGCGTCGCCACGCCCGGCGCCCCGCGCGCGACCGCCGCACGCACGGAGGAAGTGGCTTTTTTGCACAGGTCGCGCGGTCCGCAGGATTCAGTCCCTCTCCCCCTCCCCCTCAATGCGTTCGCTATCGGCTGTCGGTGTGCGCTCCTGTCCTGGGAACGGAGCGAAACGAACAATCTTGCGTGCCGTACCGGTCAAGTGACCAGCGTCGTGCTCAGGGGAATTTTTTAAAGTGTCTGCTAGTTATTCTGAAGTCCAGGCGGCGGCAGGTTCGCGCCCTGCTAGCTGCCAGTGGTATGTGACAGTAACCGCGCGACCCCATGCCAAGTTGAAGACGTGCCTCTCTTTCTCTCTCTCTCTCTCTCTCTCTCTCTCTCTCTCTCTCTCTCTCTCTCTCTCTCTCTCTCTCTCTCTCTCTCTCTCTCTCTCTCTCTCTCTCTTTTTCTCTTTCTCTCCCCTCCCCCTTCGCCTCCATTCCCGCGAACTTCGCCGACGCGCTGCATGTAAAGTGGCGTTCTCTTTCTGCGGCTGCCAAGACCCAAATTTCTTCCCCCTCCGCCACCAAGTTGCACACATGTGGACGGCATGGGTCGCTGTGCTGCTGCGGCGGCGGCGGAACGATCGGACCGCGGACTTGGCGCGCGGACGCCGCGGCGAGTGTGACATCACCGACGACGTCGTCCTCGAGTCGCAGACGAGGGGCTTTCCACACAGACACATAAACGCACCGCCGCGCGAGCTCTTGACCTCGGAAGGACGAGCACCGCTGGGGTCCGCACTGAGAGACCGACAGACGGATGGACGGACGGCCCGTGTCACTTTTAGCATGCTTTTAGCGCATTAATTATGTTTATTTTGACTTGATTGTTGCTCCCCGCGGCCGGACGCTCTCCCTCCGCCCACCGCCGTAAAAACCAAATCCGCGCTGCACGCTAATGGCCTCCTTGACCTGGCCGGGACCTCGCGGAGATGCTCCATGTGTGGAGTGGTGGGTGGCGACGCGTCCCGACGCCCGGCTGTCATTGCTGACGCACAGTGGGGCCAGAAGACCGGCGGCGGCGGTGGAAACTCTGCGCGCGTTTTGAGCTCCGGAGTCGCTGGGACTCGAACTTAACGTGTGAACCCCCGCCTCGCTTGGAGAGCAGTCCAATGGTAGGGTCACACGTTCGGTTCGAGTCCCATTTAGCGACTCTGTAGCTCAAAACGGGTCCGGAATTTTGACCGCCGCCGGCGGTCTTCTGGCCCACTGTTTGACGCCCGGCTGACAGCCTCCTGTGACAGCCTCGCACCCATTCGCCACTCCGGCGCGATGCCTATCTCGTTGTGCGTGCGGTGCTGCGCTGGTCGTATCCGAGGTCGCGGGGACGCGCGCGGTGGCGAAGCGGCGCACTGTACGTGGCGGTATCAAGCCGCCGACAGCGATTTCGGTGAGTCTGGCGTGAGTTCCATCGCCCGGCCGGCGATGGTGATCTCAGCAGCCTGTGGCACCAGAGGGCATCAGCGCCGTTAAAAATGGGGACTTACTTCATCCGCCACCGCGCGCTTCTCCAAGGCGGTGGGTGGGGCGTTACGTCACACGCCGGCTCGTTTTCAGTTTTCAGTTTTTTTTTTTCTTCTGAGTTTGTTTTTTACTATCCAGGGCCGTCAACTTTATAGTGAGCGAAGGATTCTTTTTTTTGTGGCGTCGGCCGACGCGCCGCCCTCGAGGACTGTGATGTCCTCGATGGTTATGCTGATAAGTTTACGCCAGAGTGGCCCGCTGGTTTGCTGGCCGAGACCTACACTATCAAACTTTGAAAGCTGCGGTCGCTTTTTCGTCGAGCCTTTTGGCAGTGGACGAATTGGCGGCGGGGAGCGCGGGGCGCGTTCACAGTGCAGAGCTGTTACACCAAATATTTGTTCCCGTCCGCCCGAAATAGAGCGAGAGCCTGGTGGCCAGCCCGGCCCGGCGGTGGCAAGACTCTGGTCAGCGAGCTGCTTGCTTCTTGATCCCTTCCCACTCCACTCGCTGTGTCAGCCAGTGTTGGCCAGCCGGGCCCCGCGTGCTGAAAACAGAACGGGGCGCGAACCCGCGACGGAGCTCGCATACAACGCTCAACGCCCGGGAAGAAGTAAACTCGCGAGTAAACTCAACAATGTAGCCGGCGCACACGCGCCTCGCGCGCGCTCAGCTGCTTCCCGTCGCTCCGTCTCTCTCGCACTCATGGCGTGCTCCTTGCGGGTGCGAGAGAGACAGCGATGGCGCTGTGCGGAACCAGCCCAGGGGGGCGTGAGCTGCCGTGACGCGTGTCAGTGTCTGCGTGCCGCGGTGCCCTGCTGAGCGTCCGCACAGTGTGCCTCTGTCTCTCTCGCACCCATGCGGGACGAGTGCGAGAGAGACAGAGCGACGAGTGCCACGCGGGGGGCGTTGTCGTGCGTGTCACACGTCAGCCGAGGCGTGACTGCGTGACCCGGCCGAGTGTTTCTGCTGCAGCCGGGGAGGGAGCGGGAGCGTATTTTAGGATCGCGCCCTGATTTGCGCGCAAGTCACCTAACAATTAGCACGCTCTTGTCTTACCGTTTTGGAGGGAACCTTTTCTCTCGTACAGTACACAGGTCGGCACAGTTTCGGCCACCGTTTGAAATGCGTGCAGTAACGTGAAACTTTGTGGCAACATTTCCAGCTTCTTTAATGTAGCACAGTCCGTCCAAAAAATTGGGAAAGCACAAAAAATTCGGAGTACAGGAAAAGGAGCTTTTTCCGGCGAGGGGCGCATGGCGCTGCGCTATGCGTGGCTGCCCCGTCACTGTCAGGCGCGTTGGCGGGGCGGGGCGGGGCGGGGCGCGGTAAGCCAACCTGGAGCCTCGTTAAAAGTCCATTTGCATTAGTCGTAGCCGTAAAAGCAGCTCGCGATGACACAGGCTTTGCTGCACGCGGCCGGCTGGCCTGCACTGTCGACTCGCTGCAACAGGGCATCAGGACGACGGCTTCATTGGCCTCGTGCTGCATGCACTCGGAAAAGTCAGATGGTGAAGATTCTTCCCATTATGGTGAAGATTCTTTCCACGATGGTGAAGATCCGTATTACGGTGGTGCAGCTGGCGTTGTAACTTACCTCTGAAAATCTATTGTATGCCGTAAGACATTCAGAGTGTGGCGAGGCAGCGCCTCGCAACGCGACGCCGCCAGAACAGGTGGGTCTGGGACACCGTTCCGGGTCATCAGCCCACCAGGCTCACTCCGAACTGTGCTCGAGACTGTGCTACGGTCGCTCTGTCTTTTGCATTCAACAAACGCCTGCGCTGACAGTTAGGATTGTCTTGGATCCGCACTGACAGTTAGGATTATTCTATTAGGACGCGTCGAACTCATCCCAGCACTTCCTCTAGTATCCCAACAGTGTACACTGACAAAAGTCGAATCTAATTTAAAACGATGATTAAAGCCGTTTATACTTTTCTTTGTTTATGTCACGGCTGTGCACTTCATTACATCAAATACAAGTCCATATCTCACCGGGTGACGCGCACAGTGTGAAGCCTAATTTGGTGCCGCCTCTGCGACTGTTATTGTGAGCGCAGCAAAGCTTTTCCTTGTATAACCTTTTAGTGCGTCAAAGGGGAGCGCTAGCCGGCTAGCCGCCGCCCTGGTTCTGGCGCGGCTATCTTATCTCTTATCATGCCAGCAGCCCAGGTGCGTCCCACCCGGCGGCGAGGCCACGGCCCGGGCCACGGGGGCAGAGGCGTGAACCAAGGGGTTGGCCAACCCGCAGCAACGACCAGCAGCCGTGTTGGTGTAGTAGTAATTGATTCTGGCGACCCACAGTGAGCCAGGAGGCGTTCAAAATCCCGGACGCGTTTCGAGCCTCAGAGTCGCTAAATGGGACTCAAACCGAACGTGTGACCCCACCGATGGATTGATCTCCGAACGAGGAATCGATTGGTGGGGTCGTTCGGTTCCAGACCTCTTTAGCGAATCTGGAGCTCAAAACGCGTCAAGTGGCGTCAGTCCTTGCTGCTGCACCGCCGGGCCGGCCGCCTCGCCGCCCGTCCCCGTCGTCAACAAGAGCGCCCCCCTGGAGGACTTTATCGCCGGCGTCGGACGGCGCCGCACGGCAGTAACGACCCTCCAATAAAATTCAATCACCTCGTATCGTTGGCCGGCCTGGCCTGCATGGTCGCAGGGCTTGCCGCTCCATTCATCGGACCGCGTCTCCGTCGTCGCCGTCGTGACCGTCGTGGTGGTGGTGGTGGTGGCGGTCAATGGGCCGTGCCGCCGCGGTGGTGCCCCTCGAGGCTCTGCTGCTGCTGCTGCTTCCGGGGCTGGTTACCCCCTCCACGTCCTCCCCGGGGCGCACTTCGCAGATTGCCTGCAGTATCAATCAAGCGATTAGCGCGGCGATGCTGTCGTGGGGTTGGCAGGGTTGGCGGAATGGTGGCCGCTTTGAATACGCCGCCACCCTCCGTCTTGTCGTCCGGCCATCGCGGCCCAGCTCGCAGCCGGCCGGCCGGACTGCCGGAATCCGTTATGCGTTTCGGTCGGGTCTTTCCGCCTCCGCCCTTCGGAGGCCTTCGGGGGTGTGGTGGTGTGATTGATGCGCGATCAAATGTTGACCGTGGCGGGGCCCCTCGTCGCTGGGCCCCTCGTTGGGCGTGGCGGGGCGTGGCGGGGCGGGGCGGGGCGTGGTCCCAGTGCCGTCCCGCGGGGCTCTGCGCGTCCCCCCACAGCTGGCTTTAATCTTATCACCGCGCTATCCGTCCCACTGTATTTGGAGGGCGCGGCGACATGTTTGGACGACGTTACTTCCGACTCGGCGTCGCGTAGCATCGACTGGAGGCCTTCATGGAGTTCAACACGTCGGCCGTCGTGGAGCTGCACGCCCTCCTGGAGGCGTTCGAGACCGTCGCCGCCGCGATGCACGTTGCAGGCACTTGGTTTGTGCTTCCAGGCAGATAGAACTACTTAAAATGTTAATCCGAGGTAGCGACAGGTCCGTCGTAACTCAGGGCCTGCTTGCGGGACGGCCGCATCAGCCGGGCGTCGACGCGCAGCCAATCAACTCCTCAACGGCGCTGCAGCACGTTGCTGGCACTTCACTCCCGCCGTCGCCGAAAAATTAAAGACTGTAAAAACGTCGCCGTTGACGGCTGGCCGGCTGGCCGCGTTGTTCAGTCATCGGAGTCCAGTGGCCCTAGTCGCGTTTCAGCCTGCAGTCCGGCGCTCTCTTCTGCTCCAGCTCCAGCGGCCGTCGGCTCTTTATTGCCGCAGCTCCGCTGCAGTGGGTTTGCCTCCCGGGCCACTGTGCCCGCCTTGCCCGTCCCCGCTCGGGGGCGGCCGCCCAAAGTCCCAAAATCGGGCCAGGTAGGCCAGGTAGACGACGGTGCGGCGCACACTGCAAAAGAAAGAGACGGAAGCCACGACGACGGCGTACTTCTCCTCCTCGTTGTGCTGGAAGCAGCAGTCGCTGCAGCAGCTCGGTTCCGAACGGTGCGCCCACTGGCTGTTCTGTCTCTGTCGCTTTCATGGGGCGTCAGGGCTTCGCGTAGTGGTGCGAGAGAGACAGGGGGTCGAGCTGCCGTGTGCGTGACGCACCTGGATTCCCGGACTGGTCACTCCGCGGCCCTCGCGTTGTCCGCACTCATCAATCACAATCTTGCCAAAGCTTTCCACCCTCCCCTTGCAATATCCCCCCCCCCCTCCGGCCCGGCCAGGTGTCGGAGGACGATGTCGATGTCCTTGGGGTAGAGTGGGGATGGGGATGGTCATGGCTGACGACTATAAAACTCAGCCCCGGAGCAAATTTGTCCCGTTGGCGTTATATTCGCAGTCAATTTCCTTCAAGATATCCATCCGCATTCGGGTCGAATTGTAGTTATTATTTTTGTGAGACGACCCCTCCCTTCCTCTTGGTGTGCTCTTTTCGCCGTTGTGGAGTGTCTCCCGCATTGTTGAGTCCCCTCAGGCTGGGTAAACGCGCGGATCAGAAAGAAAAGGGAGAAAAAAAAACGCGATGGCCGTTTTCCTGCTGCTTATAACTTACCCCTGTCTGTTTTCTGTGTGTTCCCAGGTGAGTGAGCGTCCCTACGTCTCGTGGCAGAGGGACAGAGGTGCGAAGGGGCGCTGTGCGGCGCGAGCCTCTGTGGGTGAGTGTGTGTGTGTGTGTGTGTGTGTGTGTGTGTGTGTGTGTGTGTGGCCCGCTTTGTCCGTTTCCGGGCCCGGATCTCTCTCATTAGGGCGGCTTGCTGCCCCGCCCCCCCCCCCCATCCCCCACAACACCGCCCTGCCCTGCCTCACCCTGCTGTGCCCAGTACTCCCCGCCGCCGCTGCACCCTGACCTGGCCGGCCAGCCTGCGGTTGCATCATCGGGAGCGTGCCGCGCATCAAACCGCGCGCATCGGAAACGCACTACTCTGTCAAAAAAAAATTGATCGAAATGATAAGCCTAGGGTGGCAACCCTTGGGAAGCCAAGTCCTCAATACTTCACATAGGAAATTTGTTTTCCTACATCTAGCGGAACTTTGTCTGTTAATTTAGGTTTTTTCTTTTCTATGTGCTGAAGTGAATAAGAGTGAGATCTTTTATTTATGACAGGGTGCCGTATTCGGGGTGCGTCGGAGGGCGGGCGGTGCCGAACTGTATCGAGGCAGCGAACCGGAAACGGCGCGTCAAATCGCATAGGACGTCAGTCCAATTGCTGACCGCCGCCGTTCCTCCCCCAAAAATGATGCCATCAGTTCCTCGTTTGGCGCGGGCGGGAAGCATTAATCGTCATCTCTAAAAACTGTTTTTTTTTTTCGTTTTTTTTTTTTTTGTTTTTTTTTATTTTTTTTTGCTGTGTGTTGGATATGTAGTGTGTAGTGTACGCACTCGCTGTGCGTGTAACGTTGTGTGTGAAGGTATATAAAGCCTCGCCCTCTCGCCGTCGCCGACAGGAACACCGACGACATGACGCTTTACAGAGCCGAACAACTGCTTGTGCGGGGCTCCCTCGCGCCCCCGCCCCCACCGCGACGTGTTATCCGCGCGGCTTAGCGTGAGCCTTCGTGTCGTCCCCGCCGCGGCAGTGGGCAGTGCGCTGCGCCCGGCTGCGCCCCCCGCAGCGAGCGCATCACTTTTCCACCAGAACGGGCAGCGAACGGTCGTCGGCGCCACAGCGCGCCCCGCTCCGCCAAAGAAAGAAGGAGGGCCATCCAGAGATAAACCAAAACCGCGAAAAAAGAAGCGCAGTTACTACTCCCTCCCTGTCGCCCCCTCTCCCTGCCATGGCGGCGCCGCGCCCCTCCGTGAAATCTCTTTATGGAACTGACACGGTGCGCCTCGCTTCGGCCCCTCGGCCGCCCCGCCCCGCCCCGCCGGCGATAAATTCCAAGTTGGGACGAGTTTGTTTGCGTTGTTATCGTGACAGATTCTGGAAAAGCAGCCTGGCCTCCTCCTCGGCCGTCTCTCGGGGAGTGGCGTCGGTGAGGGAGGGGCGGAGAGGCCCTGCTTCATGGCGGTGCGCGTGGCCTGCACCCCGGGCGGCGTCCTGGCCAACGCCAACGCGATCCCCGTCGTCCAGCAGAGACTGTCTCCGTCGCTCTGTCTATCTCGCACCCCTACGGCGCGCTCCATGAGTGCGAGAGAGACAGAGCGCGCAGTCCGGCCGGACGCAGCCCGCAGGACGCCGCCGTGACGGAGTGCTCGCGTTACGGACGCGCACGCCGAGGCGTTTTATGCCGCATTGTGAGCGTGCTCGTGGGAACTGGAGGACGCAAGGCACTAGACGGGCTCGTCCGCCGCGGGGCCTCGGCCGCGGGGCCGCCGCTGCACCTGCCCGTCGACCGCCACCGCCCTCCCCGCGGCGCGTAATGGACTCTCATTGCCGATGCATTGGTAATTAATTTGGGATCGGCCGCGCCAGGCTGCACCGGCCATAGGCCGGATTCAAGACCCTCCCTTCCCTCCTCTTTTCCTCTCCTTCTCCCGTGCCTCTGAACGGGCGCGCGCGTGGGCACCAAGCGCAGTTTCGGTTTTTATCTTATTTCTGAATTAATCCTCGGAGGAATTATTCTGCGCAGCGGCGTGGGAACGGGACCCATCCTGCAGGGACATTTTGGGGGCCCTGCATGCACCGCCCCGCCCACGGCCCGGGCAGCGCGCCGCAGCGCTGCAGCCTGCAGCGACGGCCCGGTCATAACATCACAACAAACGCCAACCGCCGACCGGCCGAGCTCCCATGACCTTTTTATTAAAGTTGTGACCCTCGGGCTGTTGGGCTCGGAGCGGGCGGAGCGGGCCCGAAGGGTGCAGCGGCGCGTTGAGGCCCTGGTCCGGAGGGCCGAAGGGCTCGGCTTCTGATCCGGCATTCCCTCCCGAGGGCCGCCCTGCCCTGCCCTATGCTGGCGTGCGAGTCAGTTACCGACTATTACAGTGGGCCGGAAATTTTTGTCGTTTCGTTCTTTTTTTGTTGCGAGTGTACCGTTGCGGCGTGCTGCGTGCCGCAGTGCATCTATCAATGGGGGGCCTGTCCGGACGACTGATGACGCTCTGTCTCTCTCGCACGCCACCGGGACGCCCGATGAGTGTGAGAGAGACAGAGCGACGGACATGCAGAATGAGTCTGCGATACGCGTCTGGCGCGACGCTGCGTGCAACATCGCGTGCAACATCGCGTGCGATACTGTGCGCTCTCTGTGTCGTCAACTGGGTTGCGTTGCGCCCATCATGGCCTGCTGCAGAGTGCGGCCTGCTGCCATCGACGGCGAGGGGAAGAGTCTTCGCGGCGCGCGCCTCGAACAAAGTCCTAACTGTGCTCCATGCCGGCGATGGCGGCGCGGTGTCCGGGCCGCCACAGCCACACCTCCAGGATTTGTTGTCCTGTACTTGGGCCCCTCGGCCGGCCGTCTGGCTGGTCGTTCCCCTGACCTGGCCGCAGCCTCTCTGCCGTCCGGGCGGGGCGGGGCGGGGCGGGGCGTGGGGCGTGCTCGGCGACGTCCATCCATTGCCACTAAAAATACCGCATCCTGTCTCCGGGGCGCTGCGTCGCTGCGGCAGTGGCGGCACCCGGACTTGTCCGACCGCGCGTTTCCAGCCCGGGTAATTCTTTCCCAAATCGCACGACCCCCAAAATCTATGTCTCGGATTTCATCCAAATTTGGTCAAAATGTTACTTTAGGACCCCTAAACACGTTTCCGGCGTCAAAAGTTTTTTTTTCTCACTTTTTTGAAATATAGTATGGTCTATATCGGTCCAAAATGGTCTCCATCGGGTCCATTTATACCTAAAACAATGGGGTCGTGCAATTTGGGAAAGAATTACCCGCCCGTCGTGTTCCAGCGGCCGTTTAGTTCGCCGTCCGGCCGCGCGTGGCGGTCGCGGAGCGGTCGGTGGACTTGCGCGGTTCGTTCCGGAGGTTCTTTCCTGTCTCTCTCTCTCTCTCTCTCTCTCTCTCTCTCTCTCTCTCTCTCTCTCTCTCTCTCTCTCTCTCTCTCCGGCCGGCGCCGCGGATGCTGATGACGCGCACCAGCAGAACTGGAATTTCCTGTGCATGATAAAAGCGACACATTCGGCCGCGCCAGCCAATGAGCCCCACCACACTGCCAAATGCTAATTTCTCTCGCAGACCCGTTTTTAGTTCTTGTTGTTGCCGGCAAAAATGTTGTTTTTGGGTTGAACTCTGCGGTGACCTGCCGCCGGCGTGGACGCAAACACGCGAATAGGACAATGCTATGAATCGATGGGATGTTGTTGTTCTGGTCTGAGTCAGTGAGTCCGTGCGAGCAGAGCGCCGTGAGGTACTGTATTGGGTGGAAAGAGCGATGGAAAAGGGTGTGAACCCTGCCCCCCTCCCGCCCTGCCCCGCCCCTGACATGAAGGCTCATTAGGACGTCTTGGGGGCGCGCTTACACATTCGTTATCCTTGTGCCCCCTCTTCCCACCCCTCCACCTCACCTTTCTCTCTCTCCTGGTTACCTTCCCCAGCCCTCCTTAAATGCCCCCCCTCCCCGCTGCGCACACACGTACAAACAACCTTAGCAGGGCCGCGGCGCTGATGAGTTTCCATGGGGGCGGCGAGCAAGCCATCAGCTGGGATTTATGTCACTGGTGCACTGGAAGGGGCGAGGTAAGGGGCCTACCCCCCCCCCCCCCCCCTCACACTCGCTTGGCCAGCACGGCCAGTCATTTGCATAATGTGTAAAGCGGAGCAGCTCGCGCGTGCAGCGGCCGAAACAAGGCGGTTGGCGCCCTGCAGGGCCGCGGGTTCCCATTTTGTCTCTGTTTTCGTCAATCTTGTCTTGTCACATTTTTGTGTCGTGTTGTGGGATCCGGTGCCGTGAGGCGCGCGCGAGCCAGGTGCGGATCCAGGAGGGGGGAGGGAAGGGAGGCGAAGCTACCCGGAAAGTAGGCAAAAGGTCGCCATTTGCCGCGAGCCAGTGGGTGATCTCGTCTTGGTCGGCGGCGCGAACGTGGCGGTGTTCCAGCTGGGCAGTATGCGCCGCGCGCGCACATACACACGCACACACTACCTCATGCATCACACACACACACACACACATATATATACACATATACGTACACACTTCTCCAGGTACAAAAGGGAGGTGCAACAAAGGAAGTAACCCATTCACTTCGAATGATAATAAAAACGAAAAGTGGTCGCGCGTGATTATTATGGTGTGGGCCGACGCGCGGAGCTGCAGGGAGGTCAAGTGTGTTGGTGTGTGAGTGAGCGTGTGTGTGTGTGTGTGTGTGTGTGTGTGTGTGTGTGTGTGTGTGTGTGTGTGTGTGTGTGTCTGTGTGCGTGTTTGAATATACTGCGCGGTGCCGCTGAAGCACGTCTTGTGGGTTCCGTTGCGGTGCCCGTTGGTCCTTCCTTCCTCTCATGTCACGCCGTCAATGTGCGCGTGTTCCCTCTGCCGGACTCGAAATGCGCGCTCTTTGTGGCGCGGAGGCTGATTCCGGAAATCAGTCTTGCCGTCTGTCTCGCACTCGCAGGGCGTCCCGCACGGCTGCGAGGGAGACGGAGCGAGGAACCACGGGCCGGCGGCTGCGCGCGGCTGCCGCGGCTGCGGGTCTCGATGGCGGCTGCCGCGGCTGCCGCGGCTGCGGCCTCCAAGAGGGCTCCAGAGACGGCGTGGGCCGAACACTCTCCGGTCATAAAGGGAAAGGAAAGGATCCCTGTCGCCTTGGACCGCTTTCGTCGCTCTGTCCCTGTCGCACTCATGGAGCGCCCCGACGCGAGAGAGACAGAGCGATGAAGCGCGCTGTTCGGTACTTCGGCCCTTGGACACTCCTGCCTGGGACCAGGCGTGGTAAAGTCCTGGGAGTCCTACCACCACCCTCCGCGTGGGAGCTGGTCGCAGGGATAGGGCTGGCGGGTCCCCTGGAGTGCGTCCAAGTCGCTCTGGTCGTCCGAGCGCTCGGCCGTGTCCGGACTGCACGTCGAGCACGTCCGTGTCCTCTGTGCGCGCACCTGCAGGCCTGCGTCCTGCGGGCGAGCCGCGTGCCGCGTGCCTCGTTGGCATGCAGGCCGCGTGGCTTGCCGCGCCGCGCCCCGTGATCCCTCTGAACCCGGCACGCCACGATTCAAAGAGCTGCCGCTCGCTTTCGGCTTCGGCGGAGCACGAAGCAAGAACCGCTAATTTAGTTTTGCCAGTTATGCGTCATCGCTGGTCGCGGTGCATGACAGGGTGCCCGGCGCGGCCTGCGGCGTCGCGGACGTGTGTCAAACGCCTTGATTGCCCCGTCGGTGCGGCTCGCAGACAGACTGGCTTTCGATCCATCAGAGCTGATCAAGAAGCGGTGCTGCACGCACCATGCACGCACGCGGCCGGCTGCTTGATTGCAGGTGACGCCTGATGTCTGATGGAAAAAAAATCATTGGCACTTCGTACCCCGTGGGACGCGAACCCTCAACCTACGGTTTAGGAGACCGACGCCCTCTCCATTAGGCCACAGGGGCTGGCGTGACGTCATCGCGGAAATACCCAGCGACTCGCATAACGACCGTCTGACCCTGGCGGCATGCGGCCATCCGTCGCCATGTCACGAGGGGCTTCCGAACTGGAATGTGGAATGTGCACTCACTCCGATTAAAGTAAAAAATTGAAGAGGAAGCGGATGAAAATAACAAGTATGTTTTGTATCTGTGGTGGAGGCAACCTTTGACCGAGCCTTTGACGCCGGGGTGGGGCGCGTCGGCCGTTGCAGCGTTCGTATCGAACCGTGCCATCGCCTTGGCGGGCTTTTGTCTGACGAGGAAGAACGGAGCATACCCTTGATAAAGGCCCCTCACCCGTCACCTCCGCAGCCCCCAACCGTGGTGACGTGTGACTTGAAGTTGAGCTTTAAGTTTCACCAGTGGTGCAGCGCCGCGCTTTCATCAAGTCGCTGTCGATGTCATTCGACCCGCGGCTGCACTTCATTAGCGCGCAGTAATCGAATCAGGATCGATTCATCGCGTCGTCGTCCTGACCAGAGTCCTGACCGCGCGCGTCCGGGCCGAACCAACAAAAAAATAAATGAGGCGCCGCGAAGCGAGCTTCTGGCGGTATTTGAACCCGAGCTTCTCCAAACGGGATCTCCCGCTGATCTCTGGCTGCTGGCCAAACTCATCTCTCCGGCAACCGGACACCAGATTCTTGGTTTCGTCGTTTGGTTCCCCAACTTTTATGGACTTGGCGGCGCACTGCACTTTGGTCGAGCATTCGCGCCGCGGTACCGGCCCGCTGTGATTGGTTTCAAGGAGCGGCTGCACGATAGCGCCACCGTGCTGCTGCGGACGCACAGTGGGCCAGAATTCTAGACGTATTTTGAGCTCCAGAGTCGCTAAACGGGACGCGAACCGAACGTGTGACCCCACCAATGGATTGCTCTCGGTACGAGAAATCCATTGGTGGGGTCACACGTTCGGTTCGAGTCCTGTTTAGCGACTCAGGAGCTGAAAACGCGTCTGGACATTCGGCCGCCTGCGCCGGTCTTCTGGCCCACTGGGACCAAAACCACTTGTTCGCAAACGAGGCGAACATCGCCCTTATCGACGACCACCTCCGCCCATTCCAGCCTCGCGGCCTTGTGATCCGACTCGCGGCGTCGCGACGCGTCGAGCCATTCTGTACACTACACTGTACACTGTGGCGGCGCTTGCCGATTGTAGCGTCTCGTCAGCACACTGCGATGCGGTGCGGGTTATTGATGATGGTGCCTGCAATGAGACTGTGTCGTCGTGCCGCCGCCAGCATGAACGGGGCTCCGTCTCTCTCGTGCGGCGTCTCGTAGGGGTGCGAGAGAGGCAGAGGCGGGCGGGCAGAGGTTGCGAAGCACCGGTTGGAATCCCAGCTTCCCGGCGGTGACGCCGCTGAGTGCTGCAAAACAGGAAGAGCGGAGTGCGCTCCTCTGCGCCTGTCGCCGCCGCGACGCCGCGACGCCGCCAAGCCGCGGTGCGTTTGGCGTTACGAATGCGTCGCAAACGCAGTCAGTTCTAAACTTCGATCAATTTTGAAATCGAAATTCATTTTCCTCGTCAAGTTTTAACTTGCACAATTTGCACAATTGAAAGACAAAACCATCATGACCAGTGTTTCTCATTTTCGAAATTGGAAATCTTGTGGTTGCAACTGGTACCTTATTCCTGTAGCGCCGCGCGTACTGGCGGCCTGGATGGTGTTATTTCGGACGTCCACTTGGGCAGCACGTGGTGGTCCTTGGTCGCCTGCTGGCCTTTGGTCCTAAAACGGGGCCGCCGCCGAGGGCCTGTAAGAGCCGGCCGTTGGGGCGCCCCACCCCGCCCCACCCCGCCCCGCCCTGGAGGCGTGGCGCCCGGGCGCGGCCCCACACGCAGGGTGCAACCCTCTCGGCCTGCTGGTCCGTCGAGGCAGCTGCGGCGCGATGCACTCGGGCACCTGCTTCGGGGCGGGGCGTGGCTTGGCGTGGCGTGGCGTGGCGGGGTGGGGCGGGGCTCGCTGGACTATCGCCTTTTATTGAGTCATCAAAGGGCCGTCCTGGTGGCGCTGCGCCTCGCCTCCTTATCGGCGACCGGGACGCCGGCCTCTCTCGCCCTCTGGAAGTTCCTGGGAAAACCGGGAAGAACCGTCTTTGCCGAAACTCCCCGTAGATCGTCTATGTCTCTTCCTGCGAACGCGAGGAACCGTTCCTGCCGTGTGGGAGGGGAGGCTGGCGGGGCGCGGAGGAGTGTCACTGCTCCAAGTCGATTCCCCGTGTCGTCGCTCATTTTCGTGCGGAGATGGAAATGACACCGCGAAATCGGAAACTTGGCGGCGCGGCCGACGGAGCACTTGATTTCCGTCATCATCAGGCATTGTCGGCGCGTCGCGCGCGCGGCCAGAAACGTTTCACGCGACAGCCTACCCCGCCCCGCGCCGCCCCGCGCTAGCCATTAGCATAACGCCGTGTCGCGGCCGGTCTGCCTGGCGGTGTTCTTGTGGGGCCGCGGCGCGCCGCCGATCCCCGGCGAGGCCCCGCAGTGCTGCATTATCTCAATAACTGGCATTAGTGATTATGGCTCGTCCCGCCCACCGCGGTGGGGCGGGGTGGGGTGGGCCAGGCCGGGGCGGGGTGGGGTGGGGTGGGGTGGGCCAGGCCGGGGCGCAGCCGCACGTGCCCTGCGCGATGCTTGTCACTCTCCTGCAGTAGAGCCGACGAACGGACGGCTGGCTGGCTGGCCGGACAGACAGACAGACAGGTCCTAAAGGCGCGTGCTGGCTGAGTGGTGTGCATAGCGGCTCCCCGACGGGATTGGCTCGTGGTGAGTCAACGGAAATGCGGGTCCGCTGCTGGTTTGGTTACGCTGCCCGTGCGCTGCACTGCTGCACTACCACGCACAGTGGGCCAGAAGACCGGCAGGCGGTCAAAACTTGAGCGACTCGAACCGAACGCGTGACACCACCAATGGATTGGTCTACGAACGATGGGGTCACACGCGAGGTCACATGTTCGGTTCGAGTCCCATTTGGCGACTCTGGAGCTCAACGCATATTGAGTTTTGGCTGCCTCCCCCGGTCTTCTGAACACCGCAGTGATACGCCCCTGGCGATGTGCCGCTGCAGCGCGCCCGGGGGTCCTGTCTGTCCGCCTGTCTGCTTTCCTGTCTGTCCGCCTGTCCGATATGTCAGGCTAACCACACCGTGCAAAGTGGGCTGCCCGCAGCGCGCCTATTGGTTTAGGCGCCCGGTTTGGGTTTGAGGTGGCGCGGCGCGGCGCGGCGTGGTGGGTTGCACTGGTAACCGTACACTATCCTGCTGTTCAATCAGCACCGCAATAACACTGCCCAACCCTGTGACCGGCCCGATACTGTATTCACTTTCGGAGCTGCAATGACACATGCGCGCCGTTTTTGTCGTTGTTTTTGTTGTTTTTTTGTCAGTCGTCAATTTTCGTGGCTGTCGCCGAACATGGGGCCGCGGCGATTGAGGTGTTCACCTGTTGCGCGCCCCGGCCACCGCGCCGCCGTGGCTGTGGCGCTCTTTCTCTTTCTCTCTCTGGACCATTAGGGGCCGGGGGCCTGGCCCGCGCACAGCGCTCTACAATTATGCTAATCCTGCAGGCTCCCGCGGGCCGTGGCCCTGGTTGTCCCTGCAGCCGAACGGCCCACAGTGGGCCAGAAGACCGGTGGAGGCGGTCTGAATCCCGGCCTCGATGGGACTCGAACCAAACGTGTGACCCTACCAATGGATTGCTCTCCGAACGAGGTATCGATTGGTGGGGTCATACGTTTGATTCGAGTCCTGTTTAGCGACTATGGAGATGAAAACGTGTGTCTAGAGTTTTGACCGCCGGTCTTCTGGCCCACTGTGTGGCCCGGCCCTCAGGCTGCCCATGACATGATCAATGTGCTGCCGCGGGCCTCCTTGCGGCCGGACACGCCGACCAGACCAAATTTCCGACCAATGTCTGTGGTTATTTTGGACCTCATAAAGTCCCGTCCTGTCGTTTCTTAAATGCTGGAGGCTGTGGTAATTTTGGATTGGGGCTGCCAGAACTGAATTTTGGCCGTGCACACGCTGTGCTCGTTTCTATTCCGCCAAAGGTTGTGGTCTGATTGGACATGCCGTGGTGGTCATTTTGAAACTGGTCATGTGACGATCGTAGATAAACGAACGTGACAATAGTCATATTCTGATGATTATGACGTCACTCGTTGAATAACAGTGTAAGCTCGCCTCGCTTCGCCCATACTACAATGTTGTTGCCCGTCGATGAATGGAGCGTTCGGCCCGCAGTTTGTTTTATGCGAAAAATGCACATGCATAATGTGCTTCGCTCAGCTTCACCTTAAGATTGACGGGCAGCGCCGTGCGGCTGCAAACCTCCGTGCAATTTGCAGCGACTGGCGCCTCGAAGTGTGCATTGTGAAAAAATAAAAACTCGGACAGCAAAAAACATACACAATAAACGTTTATTGGGGTCTATATCATTTGACCTACCTAAATTAGACCGAAAAAAACTAGACCTTCCTATTTTTGACCGACCTGAATAAAAATATTGAATAAAAATATTCGCATTTCTGACGGACCTAAACTTGACCCCGAGGGGTACCTCACTTCGGAAATGGGTGACCACTGATTGGTGACTAAACCGAATTTCTACTTTGATTAGATGGAAAATCTCTAGAAATTCGTTCCAAAAATGCTGCAATTAGGGTTAAGTTACGTTGTTGCGCCGGCTTTTTCAGTGACGAGACAGAAACAAGGCGGTGACTGGAGTTGAGAGAGTACACTGACTGGACGAAATGAGGCACCCCTCGGGTGAAGCGGTGCGTTTGAAAGGCGGCATCCGAACAGAGTGCGTGTGGCAGGATTCGAACATCAGATGTTAGACTTTGTAGTCGCTGCAGCCACAGTGATCCCAGTGGCTGAGAGCGTACAGACATTACATTCTGAACCCGGAGTTTTAGGGTTCAACACTCACTGTTTCTTTATTTTTTTCCCCACCAAAGCTTAGGTAAGGCAAAGGTTAGGTCAGTCAGAAATGCGAATATTTTTATTCAATTTCTTTTTCAATATTTTTATTTAGGTCGGTCAAAAATAGGTAGGTCTAGTTTTTGTCGGTCTACTTTAGGTAGGTCAAATGATCTACTCCGGTTTATTGACAGTTTTTATTGTTACAAACTGGCAACAATATTGTGGATTTACCAAATCTGATGGGCAAAATTGTAACCAGCCAGTCAAAAATTTGTCACTAACTAGTTACAATATTGTCTCTAGACTACCAGACTTCGCAATGTACAAAGCTGTTTCCAGTTGGTAACAAAAACAGTCCATAGACATTTTAGTGTGTACCACAAAACAGCAACAACAACAAGAACAACAACAACAACAACAACAACACTCACAGTGCAACTTAATTGGCTGCGACTTCTCAGCACCACTCCCCGCCGCCGTCGCCGGAAAGATGAAGATATCCAAACAATTTAATTTTCACTTTTGTTGCACGCTGGCTGTTGTTGGGTTTGTGTTGTTTCGTATATATTTTTTTGCGGCGAAGCCCACTCTGCCTTATTATTATTACACGGCAGAGATGAGATCGCCTGATAAAACTCGTGGTATGAATTCTACGAACTGCAGGTGACGAGACGGGTCGCGCCGCGCAGCAGTGCGTGGTAGTATGACTCGGCGTGTGGATTACGTTCTTGTTTTTGTTGTTGTTTTAATATTTTTTGTTTTTGTTGGGGGGAGGGTGGGGGTAAAAATGCGCAAGGCTGCCGCATCGAGTCATGGGGTGGTCTCTTTATCACGCGCCATCTCTCGTATACGGGACGTCCGCTTTGATAAATTATCAATTACGGGTTTTGCGTGTGTGTGTGTGTGTGTGTGTGTGTGTGAGAGAGAGAGAGAGAGAGAGAGAGAGAGAGAGAGAGAGAGAGAGAGAGAGAGAGAGAGAGAGAGAGAGAGAGAGAGAGAGAGAGAAAAAGAGAGAGAGAGAGAGCCCGCGTGCCTGCTGACCGGTTAACAAGGGGCGCAAGGCGAGGTGGTATTCACCCAAAACAAACTTCATCACGGGATACATGGCCGTCCCGAGTAATAATCATTTTGGAGAGAAAATGACCGCCTTGTAGTCAGTGTGCTGTGCCCTCCTCGCTGGCCGGTGGTTTGTCTGCGGCTACCGGCGGCGGCGCTGCCTTGCCTGCTGCGTCGCACAGTGGGCCAGAAAACCGGCGCAGGCGGCTAAATCTCTCGCGCTTTTAGCTCCGGAGCGTCTTTTTGGCTCAGCGGGCGGCTCGAATGGCGGCACTGCGGTGTCCTGTTCTCGAGGCAATCCAAGCCGCCTCGCTCGCTGCCGTACCAGTAGCTCATGCAGCTCCGTCTCTCTCGCGCTGCAGGTGGCGAACACTGCACGCCAGCAGCACAGGGTGTGGCGGGCTGGCCGCGGCTGTTGGCTCAGCACTGCTTCTCTCTCGCACCCATGCGGCACGCCCCGTGAGTGCGAGAGAGACGGTGTGCGGTACATGGCAATGGGACATGGCGACGCGTCATTCGATCCGCCTAGTCCAGCCTGCTCTGCTGCCGCACCACGCGCGTCCGGTCCGGACCGCTTCACCAGGCGTCCCCGGAAGAGCACGCCAACTCTGCAGCGGCTTGGCAGTTGCGCACGCCTGCTCCACGGGACGGCCTACCCTGCACGGCGCTCGGCGGCTGTGAGACGCGACACACTGTCCCCTGTGTTCGTGTCTCCTTCTCGCACAAGAAGGACGCCAGGACGAAGGGCGACGCAGCCTTGCAGGCGGCAGTAATGGCCCCGCTGTAAAGCAAGGCGGGACAGACTTACTGCACTAATCGGCTTTGGCCGGCGCGGCGCGGCGCGGCGCCGCGTCGTCGGCCACCTCCTCGGAGTGGAATGGCGTCCTGCGTGCAGCTCACTGATTCCGAGAGTCGTTTTCGTCGCTCTGTCTCTGTCGCACTCACAAGGGACGCCCCGTGAGTGCGAGAGAGACAGCGCGACGTCAGCGACTCTCGATCGGCTGCGCGCGCGGCCGTGGGGGCCGATCCCACTCAATGCAAACGAATGCGGCAGGGAGCACCGTCCCCGTCGTCGTGGGTAAGCCTCGGGTGTGGTCGGCCGGTGCGGCCTCGATGAGGGATGACGGCGACGGATTGATTTGGGACAGCCGTGCTGTGTGAGAGAGAGAGAGAGAGAGAGAGAGAGAGAGAGAGAGAGAGAGAGAGAGAGAGAGAGAGAGAGAGAGAGAGAGAGAGAGAGAGAGACCCACCACTCGTCCGAAGACCCACCCGCATTGGCCTTGCCTAGGCGTGTCGCTGCGGTGGCTCGGCAGCCCTCTGGGCGCAGTCAGTCAGCAGAGTATGTGTTTTTGTTGCTCCAATGCGTGTTTGCTTGTGTGTGCCTTGCCCGCATTTTGCCTCGTTATGCGTGTCACGAATAGGTGGCGGTCGCCATTAGGATTAGGGTGTGGTGGTGTACTAACTAACTGCTGCTGCACTGCTGCAGTCTGAAAAAAAAAATTAGTTTAAAGCGGGAGTCTGCGCATTTTGTGTTGCTACTGTTTTCAAAAAATAAAAAAATAAAAATCCAAGTAAGACGGGCGCCGCGTGGAGCAGCAATACCGGGCGGGTACGCAGCGCGCGAGTGTGAGTGAATCCCTGCGGCGGGTGCCGAGAGGAGGAGAATGGGCCTTACGCAAGGCATCGCCGCGCGGCCCATGCATCACGGGGCGCCCAGTGTAACGGCTCCCTCCTCATCACGGTGCGGTGTGCGGCGCTCTGC
The DNA here is from genome assembly GCA_030522485.1 of Stenchaetothrips biformis. Lineage (NCBI taxonomy): Eukaryota > Metazoa > Arthropoda > Insecta > Thysanoptera > Thripidae > Stenchaetothrips > Stenchaetothrips biformis. The sequence goes on along the minus strand of CM060092.1, from coordinate 13,323,772 downwards.
CGGCCGGCGCCTCGTCGTATAAACGCCAACGCCTGCATGCCCGTCGCGCTGACAGCGATCGCCCCGCGCGTGCGTGCGGCAGCGAGACGCCCCCTCGCTGTAAAACGCGCGCACCTTCCACAGTGGGCCAGAGGACCGTTGGAGGCGGTCGAAAGCCCAGACGCGTTCTGAGCTCCAGAGTCGGTAAATGGGACTCGCATGCCGAACGCGTGACCCCACCGATGGATTTATCTCCGAACGAGGAACCTATTGGTGGGGTCGCACGATCGGTTTGAGTCCCATTTACCGACTCTAGAGCTCAAAACGCGTCGAGAGTTTTGGCCGCCCGCGCCGTTCTTCTGGCCCACTGGGCTCCCCTCTCGCAGTATTTTTTTTTGTCGTTTTTCGATCACCGTGCATGTAGTAAAACGCGCCGCTGCTGCTTTTTTCTGCCTTCCCGTGTGGCCGGCCGGCGGTGCCGCGCGGCCCGGTGCGGTGGTGACACGACCGCCGCAATGACTCCATGCTTCGCCATGGTCGCGTTCCCCCTCCCCTCCCCCTCCTCCCCGTGCACTTCCTGTAGGCCGTCTTTTACGACCGCAAGTGCACTCGGTACGGGTACACGGCCCTGTTCGAGGCGTGGGGCGTCACGCCCTGGCTGGACCAGGCCCGCCAATAACACTCCATATCCCGGCCTGGCACGCTCTGTCTCTCTCGCACTCACGGGGCGGCCCAGAGCGACCCGCAGGGGAGCGAGAGAAAGACGGCGCGACGAAAGCTCTGTTCGGAATGCCCGGTGACTGCTCGAGGAACGATAGCGCGCATGCAATGAGGAAGTGGCGAATGTGCCGACTTCAAAAGCTCTCGCCGAGGGAATTCGTTGCCGATTTCTTAGAACGGCCCGAGCTACAGCCGTCTGTGTTCCCGAGTGTGCCGGCTGACACGCATTGAGCGTGCGTCTCGTCCGAGTATCAGTATCATCGATGACGGTTTGGCGACGGTCCCCGCTACTGCGTGCCGCACTGTCCGATCCTTGTTGCGCAGCACGGAGCCCTTCCCGCCGTGTTCGTGAAGCCGCCCGGAGCCGCGGCCCTTTTTTTTTTTTTTGGAGCGGCCAACAAAAGGCACCGAAGGGAAGCGAAGGGCGGCTGCTGATTTATGTATCGCATGGTGCGGGGCGCGGCGGGGCGGCGGTATTTTTGGCCAATTAGGGGCTCTCTGGTGCGAGCCGTCCATCGGTGCCTCTCCCTCGCACTGGCCGCGTGTCCCGGCGTCCCTCGCACTCGGCCGGCCGGTCCGCCCGCAGCGCGCCGCAGCGTCCGAATCCTGGCCAATTTGGGCGGGGGCACGTTACGGCAGGGAGAGGGGGGGGCTATACGTTAATGAGGGTACCGTGTGCTTGTGTGCCCCCGGGACGACCACCGGCAACCAACAGGAGCACGGTGAGGACGGGCGCTGGACCTGCTGCTGGGTGACCGCCTGCCAAATTCTCAATAAACTTTTTTCGGCAGAGAAAATTTTTTTCAGTTTACGGTGTGTGGCCTTGTTGAGGTGCGTTCCGCTAACGGCCGCTCTGCCGCGACAGGAAGTGAGCGTCGCTTCCTCTCGCGGGGCACGGCGTCGGACACTTGTCCCGCCCCGCCCCGCCCCGCCCCGCCTCGGCCGGCCGGCCTGTCGAAGGGCTTGTTTTCTTGTCGCCGGCATCGAGTCCATCTGGACAAGGAGCTTGCCCTGCTGGCTCGGGGCGGGGCGGGGCGGGGCGGGGCGGGGCGGGGCGGGGCAATCTAACGATATCCTGCCCCCTCCTTTACCCTGCTTGTCCTGATTGAGTCCTTCGTCCGGCCGCTTTCCCGAAATGTCCGAAGCGTCCGATGTCGATGCGTCGATCCCGCGGCGAGATATCACCACGCTTCTGCCTGCAGCCAGCCAGCCAGGCAGGCAGCCAGGCAGCCAGCCAGCCGGCCGCCGTGCGGGCAGGCAACCCGGTCGCACCGGTGCGTGGAATGCAGAGCGGTGGCCTACCTCGCAGGCGGCGTCACGGTGCCGCGTCGTTAGCGAATGTCTCCGGATGATAAAGCTGTGGCGGCGTCCAGACTCCCCCTTTTCCTCTTTCACCCCCCCCCCCCTTTCCCCCTCATCCAGACTGCTGACTCCGCGGCGCCGGGCGTCGCGACGCGGCAGCAGCCACGCTGACGGCGCAGCGATAGCGCGACATCGTTCCGCCATAACATTTTCCCCTTTGAGATCGCCCTCCTGTCTGTCAGTCTGTCTTTCCGTCTGTTCGTCGGTCCGTCTGTCCGCTGTGCGGTTTGGTCCCCGCGGCGGAGCGGTATTCGTCCTGCGATCGGCGCGCTCGCTTCGCGGCTTCGCGCGTCCCCCGCACTGCGGCGTGGCGTTGCGGCGCCGCGACACACAATCGAACAACATAATTAGCGGGCTGCCGCGCGCGCCGCTCCTCGAGGTTGAACGTCTCGGAGGCCGCCGAGCACGACCACGAGGAGGATGACCTCACCGGTGGGCGTCCCGCGTCCCTCGCGCGGTGCGTGCTGCGTTGCGCATCGGGGCGTCCTGGGCACTCATGGGGTGCGAGAGAGACAGAGCGACGAAAACGAATCTCGGAATCAGTCTGAAGCGCGACTGCGGTCAGGTGACCGAGAGGAGAGGGGACACTCGCGAATATGATTTATGTCGCGAAGTATTTCTGGAGACGGACAATGTGTGCCGTGGCGCTGTGATTGATGGCCGCGGGTCTGTCTATTGGTCACTCAGTGCGAAGGGACGGGGCGGGGTCGCCCTTTGAGGGGGGGAAGGGGGAGAAGACGCGCGCCGGCGGCACGGGCACACCGCGGGCGCGATCGTCTCTGGATCGATACATCATGCAGTCACTTTAACAGTCGGTCTGTCAGGGATGACCTCCGCCTCGACCTCTGCCATGTTGCCACTCTGCGGCCGACACCACCGCCGTCGGACCGACGGTGCGGCAGCCTCTTGCTGAGCTACGGCGTAAGCTGCTGCCTTCGCTTTTCGCTGTCGTCGCTCTGTCTCTCTCGCACGCGTGGGGCGTTCCGTGCGGGGTGCGAGGGAGACAGAGCGACTCGCAGGAGGGCGCGAGACGCACGGCCCACCACCGCCCTGTTATTACTCGTCCATCGGCACCCCAACAACTCGACTGCAGACTGATTCCGACAGTCGTTTTCATCGCTCTGTCTCTCTCTCTCTCTCGCACTCATGGGGCGTCTCGTGGAGGTGCGAGAGGGACAGAGCGAGCAAGACGACTCACACGGAATCAATCTGCTCACGCCCCTCTCCTTTATGACTCCCTTTTGATCGCGTTCCCGCGCTTCTCTCGTCGGCGCCACGAAGTCCTGTAGCGGCCCGAGGCGTGCGTGGGCGGGGCGGGGCGGGCCGGCCCGAGTGGTACACACAGCTGCCTTCAAAAAGCGCAGCGCGCGCGGAATGGGGTCAGCGAGCACTGCCGGTGCCGGCGCCCCGCCGTTGGGTCAGAAGACCGTTCAGGCGGCTGAAATCCCCGACACGTTTTGAGCTTCAGAGTCGCTAAGAGGGACTCGAATATCAAACTTGTGACCCCACCAATAGATTCCTCGTTTTGAGAGCAATCCAATTGTGGGGTCACACGTTCGATTCGAGTCCCTTTTCGCGAGCTCAAAACACGTTAAGAATTTTTTGTCCGCCTCAACGGTCTTCTGACCCACTGTGCGGCCCGCAGTCGGCGCCGCAACGCGCTGCTCTACAACGAGATTCCCAGGACGCAAGGGACGCCGCGCAGTGCCGCCGTCAAGGGCGCCGTCAAGGTCACTGAGTGCCATACCGACGCGCTGCATACGAACAGAATGAAAATTGTCGGAATAACTCCCTCCCCTCCCGCGCCGTTCCCCTCCCCTCCGCCCCCGCCGCGGCGCCGCGGTTTGGCGCGCAAGGACGTCGCCGCTGTCCCCTGCACTGCGCACCGCACTGCAGTCCCACGCTCCCCGGCCCGCGCGGCCCGCGCAGCGTCGCTCTGTCTCTCTCGCACTGCCGGGCCGTAGCGCCGTGCCGCAGGGGTGCGAGAGAGACAGAGCGACGAGCTGAGACCGCTGGCGCCCCGCTGCTGCAGCGCCGCGGCCGCGGACGGAAGCGACTTGATTACGGCCGCGCGATTAATTATTATTCCCGCACTTGGACAGGAAGGCCGCGGAGCAGGCCGAGCAGGCCGTCGACCCGCCGCCTTCGTTATTCACTAAGGCATCGGTGGCAACGCGGCAAGCAGTGCGTCGCACAGTGGGCCAAGAAGACCGGCGGCGCACAACTCTTGGACGCGTTTTGACCTCTAGAGTGGGTAAACAGGACTTTTACTGAACGTGTGACCTCACCAATGGATTCCTCGATCGGAGAGCAATCCGTTGGCGGTGTCACGCCTTCGGTCCGAGTCCCTTTACGACTCTGGAGTTCAAAACGCGTTTAGGGCTTTGGCTGCCTGCCGGTCTTCTGGTCCACTGTGGACTCAGAAGGGCGTAATGGCGGCGCGGCCTGGGTGCCTATGGTCCTGCGGGGGGTGCCGGGGTTAGGCTCCAGGGCCGCCAGCACCACCCCCGCCCCCCAGGCCATGACACTCCAGCCCCGGGGGCTCCCCAGTGCCAGCTCACCCTGCAGGGCCTATGGAGCCGCACACTCATGGCGTGAATCAGCCCGTTCGCAGTGATGTAGCGCCACCGGGTCCCGCCAGCAGGCCGATCAGTGCTCTGTCGCTTCGTCTCTCTATGGGAGAGGGTGCGAGAGAGACAGAGCGACGAAGCCCTGCCCCACCCAAACGAGCATCAGCAGCACGCACCGCGGCACGCGCTGTGCACCTTGCCTCGGAATGCTGGCCGCATCAGCCGAGCCACTCGGAAGACTCGCCGCTGTCTCTCTCGCGCCCCGCCGGGACGCCTCGTGAGTGCGACAGAGACAGAGCAACGGATGAGGCTGCAGGCCTGCAGTCGCGTGGGCAGGGCTCTCTAGCCGGGCAGGCTGGCTCTGGAAGGGCATCAGTCAAGAGGCCGCATGGCTGCCCTGCTAGCCCTCGCTGCCCTGCGGCTGAAGCCCACGCTCGGACCCACTGCTGGCTGCCAAGCGCCTCGGCGTCCAGCCCGTTTCCAACTTACTTCCGGGTTTGACACCATCACGCTCCTGGCCGCAGAGTCGCATGCATTTTGATAGTGCATCCCCGTTGAGCGATGATTTGTCCCTGATTTTTGTCTGAGATTGCACCCTAAAATCGGTTGCGCAGCTCCACGCTCCTTGCGCTCTTGCCGCGCTGCCGCACGTCGCGGACCGACGGACTGCGGACTGATTCCGAGAATCGCTCTCGTCGCGCGGTCTCTCTCGCACCTGTACGGGACGCCCCGTGAGTGCGAGAGAGACGGAGCGACGAAGACGACTCTCGGAATCCGTCTGCTGGAGCACGACGTCGCCACACGCGCGCCAAATCGATTTGTGGAACACAATGGGGACGAATAGAGGAACGGAACACGAGTGGAACACGAGACAAGAAGGGTGTGGTGGGGCGGCAGCCTGGACAGGTCCTCTGCATGCGTTCCAGCGCACCGGGCACGTGGGCCAGATAGGGGGGCAGCAGCACGGCCTTCTTGATGGAGTTGGCACTGCCGCTGCCGGGCGCGAAGTTGCGGTGCACAGTGGGCCAGAAGACATAAAGTCTCGTCGAAAGTCTAATGTTTTGGCCGCCTGCGCCGGTCTTCTGGCCCACTGTGCGGTGCTCCGGGTTGTTGGCCTCATCCTATGATGCCGTAGCGCGGCGTCGTCGTGCAGCCAGGCATCGCGACGCGTCCTGGACGTCGCGGTAAGGCGATACTGTTGTGTGCCCGGCCCGCCCTGTTGTCTTCCGGTGCGTGTGTGTGCGTGCGTGCCTGCGTGTGTGTGTGTGAGAGAGGTGCACTGCCCTCCGCGCCACACACACACTAACACACTAACACTCTTGTGCAGGCGAGAACCTAATACACACCAACAACAGGTTGGCCTTTTATGACGCTGCTAGTGTAGCTCGGCGGCCTGGTCGATACGGTGAGTCATTCTTTACCAATTACTTGTTGTCCTGCTCGGGCATTCTGGTGGCGTTGCCGCCTGCCCTCCTTGGCGGGGCCCTCCTTGGCGGGGCCCTCCTTGGCGGGGCCCTTCCTCGCAGCGCCACGCCCCACAGTGCCCACGCGCTGCCAGTGCACCCCCCATGGCGCGTTACGCCGCGTTCCGCCCCTGGGGCCACGCTGCGCTCGGCATGCACAGTGGGCCAGAAGACCGGCGCGTTTTCAGTTCTGGAGTCGCTAACAGGAGTCGAACCGAACCTGTGACCCTACCAATAGATTCCTCGGACGGAGCAATCCGTTGGTGGGTCACACGTTCGGTTTCGAGTCCCATTCAGTGACTGGAGCTCAAAAAGCGTCCGGATTCCGATCGCCTCCACCGGTTTTCTGGCCCACCGTGCGCTGCGCTCCGCCGTGCAGGCCGTGAGTAAGGCCGGGCCCTGCCGGACTGGACTGCCGCCTCATTCCGAAGGATCGTTGCTTCGTCGCTCCGTCTCTCTCGCTCCCCTACGGGCGTCCGGGGCGTCCGTGAGTGCGACGGAACGAAGCGACGCAACAACGATCCTTCGGAATGGGGCGGCCGGGCCGACGTGGGCGTCGCTGGCAGCAGGGCCGGCAGCGCCAGGCAGCGCCAGGCAGCGCGCCCTCCTCGGGAACCTCAACGAGGCCATGACGAGGCAGGCAGCGCTGGCCTGCTAGGCCTCGCTAGGCCTGCGGCCGGTGCGCCGGGGAATCTGTGAAGGCATGCTAGCTATCGCGGATTGGAACTCTGGCTTGCGTGAAGCTGCGTGAATAAGCCAGTGCCCGACCCACGCACGCTCGCAACCATCCGTCCTAGTCCAAGTTCTACGCTGTTTTGCGAACGCAGGCGTGCTGGTGCTGGGGGTAGCACTCTATGGGTTGCCTACTGAGATTTATTTCAAAAGCATTGCTGATTAGACTCATAAATCGGATTTAATGTTGTTTGTTTTTTGTTGTGTTTGTTGTTGTTGTTCCGCGCCTTTGCAATGCATGGCCCCCTGGAGAACGCGCCGACAGGCTGCAGCCAGGGGGGTCCGAGGCCTCTGCACTGCGACGCACCTCCTCAATCGGCTTCATTACCGCATCGCGGCAGCTACGTACATCACACGTGCCGCCCCACGTGGGGGCCCTGGGCATTGGGGCCGCTGGCCTGGGGGGAGCTGGCGTGCTGGTTTGTCTCCCTCGCATCTCACGAGGCGTCCCCAGCAGGGGTTCAGAGAGAGACAGAGCGAACGGGTCCGGAGACCAGCCGGCTGTGCCCACTGTGCTGGCCCACGCACCGTTGGTCTGCCGGCGCGACAAGGCCTGTCGATGCGCCGGGACGCACCGAATGGCATCGGGAGAAACGCGCCGGTGATGAGATAGGACTCTCTCGCGGCACCCGCGGTAGACAACCTCTTGAGTGAAGAGAGCGAGAGAGAGAGAGGAGAGAGGGGAGGGAAGAGAGAGAGAGAGTGAGGGAGGAGAGAGAAAGAAGAGAGAGAGAGAGGAGAGAGAGATGAGAGAGAGAGAGAGAGAGAGGTTAGAGAGATAGAGAGAGAGAGAGAGTGTGCGGCGGTTTTGATGCATGCTGCCTGCTCGCCTCGCTCCTTCCCCCAAGTCCCCTCATCCTCCTTCAAGCCCCCGTTTCCTGTCGGCAGAGAGCGCGGCCCGCGATAGACCCCGCGGCGACGCGATCCGCTTTGTGTCGGAGAGAGAGAGAGAGAGAGAGAGAGGGGAGAGAGTTGAGAGGAGAGAGAGGTGAGAGAGAGAGAGAAGGAGAGAGATGAGTATAGAGAGCGAGAGAGAGAGCTTGCGCCAACACCGCCCTCCTCCCTTTCTCAAATCTTCTCTGCGGCATTTTTTTGGGGGGGGGGTGGGGGGGCGGACGGCGTGTAGGTGGGATGGGGGAGGGTGAGCTCCTCGACAAACAATGTACCCATGTCCGGCGGCACGCTTGCTGTTCTGCCCCAACCGCCGTCTTCCTTTTCCTCCCGCCGCTCTGAGGTACCTGATCCGACGCGCGGCGCGGTTCTCTCTCGCACCTGCAGCGGACGCCCCATGAGTATTGCGGGGAGAAAGCGCCAGCTTATTCTGCTTATTCTCGCGACATAGCGGCGGCGAGTGGGACGACGCGTCATGAGATAGCGCAGCGCGGCGGCGGTCTGAATGCCGCCACTGTTGGCGGAGAGGCAGCGGACTGGACGCCTCGTGAGGTTGAGCAGCGAGCAATGCACAGCAATGCAACGCTCGCACTGCGGGACGGAAACCGCGGCGCCATGTTTTGTGGGCGCGGACCGATAAGCCTAATGGAGACAGGAAGTGGAGGAGATAGCGGCTGCTCCTCCCGAGCACGTCGCCGGCCAGAGGCTCTGCTTCTGGCAGGAGCACTGCTGGGCCACCTCGCAGTGTGCGGCAGAGAGTCAGTCAGTCACACAAGCAGACTCCACAGTGGGACAGAATACCGTTGAGGCGGCCAAAATTATAGACGCATTTTGAGCTTCAGAGTCGCTAAAAGGGACTCGAATCGAACGTGTGACCCCACCAATGGATTCCTCGTTTGGAGAGCAACCACTGCGCCACGGTGGTGGCGCGGCCATGGAGGGTGTCGCCCGGGCCGTGCCCGCGAATCCCCCCGAATTAGGCGCCGAGTTGGGCGGACGGGGTAAGTGAAAGTGATGGAGGAATCTAGGCCGGGCGGGCGGGCCGCGCTGCCTGGGTCACGCCGGGGGTCACGCGAGCGGGGCGGGGCGGGGCGGGGCGGGGTGCGGCGCGGGGGCGTAGTGGGCACTACTCACCCCTTCACTTAGCGCCGAGGGCCGGGCCAGCCCACGCGCGCCGTCGCGGAGGTGGCCAAGGCGGGGGAGACCAGTGTCGTGTCTCCCAGATAGGTGTTATGCGGCGTCCCTGGGCGCGCCGCGTCACTCCCGTTGTGTTCCGGGCGCGTCCTCGGACACGTCTCCATATTCATATATCTTCCGTTATCTCGTCCACCGCCGGGCCGGCCCAAAGTCGCGTCCAGTCGTCGTCCTGGGAGTGGTGCCCTCGCCGCGCCACGCCCCAGTAATGCCGCCGAATGAACAAGGCATAAAAACATGAAACATCATTAGTTCGGTCGCCAATATAACGAGCCGAGATCCTCAGTGACTGCATTACAATACAATGTCCGCCCACGTCCGATCTCGGCCACGACGCCCTGCCCGTCGGTCTGTCCCGTGTGCCTCCCTGTCTGTCTGTCGGCCTGTCCGGCCAGGCAGCACGTAAGGCCCGACGCCGGCACGACACCCAGAGATGATAGAGCACGCGCATTCCGCGGTCGTCGCGGGACGGGGGGAGCGGGGTGACGGGAAGATTGGACGTCTCTCAGGATGCACACTCTCTTTGGCGAACGACGCCAGACAGCGCTGCATCCGGGCAGATGCACTCCCCGCACTGCAGCAGTCGGTGTTGTTGCTGCTGCCCTTGTTCTTGTTGGCGGGGCCGGGCTGGATGGGGGCAGAGACCTCGCTTGTGGTTGGCGCTGCGCTGCGCGGCGACTTGACACTGACCTTGAGGGACGGGAGCAGGACGGGCCGGGACGGGCTGGGACGTGCCGCCACTGCCGTCGTGACATAACGCCGGTGGGGGCCGCCGCGACGCGGCACTGCGACGACACCGAGCCGCAGCAGCAGGCTCATTCCGAACAGTGCTTTCGTCGCTCTGTCTCTCTCGCACTCGCGCTCCGCTAGGGTGCGAGAGAGACAGAGCGAGAAAGCGCGAGTCGCCTTGCAGCACGCGTTGCGGCTGGAGTTCACAGTTCACGGCTAGGCCCGGCCGGGTCTGGGGTCGCCGTGCACGACGAAGGACTCGATGGCGGCGGCGCGGCACTTCGGGCTCTTCTTGGTCCTCCTGCATGCGGGACGCGCCGAGGCCCCGCTGCTCCCCCTCCCCCTCGTTCCCCGGGCCGGCAGACTACGCCAGACGGCACAGGTGCGTGGCGGATGATGAGTCAAGGGCAGGGCGGCGGGGGACGTCGCCTCCTTTTACAAACGCGTCCAGGACCGTGCTGGACGGGCCGGGCCACGGCGCTGGAGAACGACGCGCTCCAGGTCGTTCAGCCAGGACGCTCCGAGCAGGTCCCCCGTTTAGAACCCCGTGGGTGAGGCAGCGCGCCGCTCCACAGTGGGCCAGAGGACCGGTGCAAGCGGCCAAACGCGTTTTGAGCTCCAGAGTCGCTAACCAGGACTCAAACCGAACGTGTGACCCCACCAATGGATTCCGCAATCGGAGATCAATTGGTTGGGTCACCCGTTCAGGTCGAGTCCCATTTAGCGACTCTGGAGCTCAAAACGCGTGCGGGATTTCCACCGCCTCCACCGGTCTTCTAGCCCACCGTGCGCTCGGCGGTCAGGCCAATACCGACCGGCCGGCGGCACTGCGCCCACGCCCTCGGTGTCCAGGCGACGCGGTGATGTATCTGGGGGCGCGGCGGGGCGCGGAACGCGGCCGGCGGGGAGGGGCTGAGGACGGCGATGACGCCCGTGTTATTGGCTCCATAATGTAATTGAAACCCGTCGGCATCGGCCGTCTTTACGAGTGACTGCGGCGGAGAGTGCGGAGCGGAGGGTGTGGCGGCCGAGCAGCCTGAATCCGAACGGTGCTCTGTCTCTCTCGCACCCCTACTCGTAGCGGCTGAAACGGTCCCTGCGGATGCCGTCGGCTGGCTCGTATCAAGGCCCTCTCGCTCCACTGGTCTGCTCTAGTCTACGTATCCGGGCCGCGCAAACTTTGCAAAGTAGAGGCAGGTGGAAACGCTGCTCGCCGCTCGGTTTATGACTGTTTATGGCACAGCGAGGCGGCCCCGTTACTGGCGTGTGGGTACCGCGGGTAGGCAAAGCCAGCAGGCCGGTGTGTGTCTCTTTCTCGCACTCATGCGGGGCGTTCCCTCGGGCGTTCCTTGCAGGTGCGAGAGAGACACGAGAGAGACAGAGCGACGAATGCACCGTCCGGTGCAGCGTCCCGCTGGCTGTGCTCGCAACGACGTCGTCCACGCGCCGACCGCGCCCCGTCGTCGCGTCGCTACTGCCCGGCCGGCCGCCGCGCGGGGCGGGTAGTAAGTGGCGATTAGGGAAATGGCTGGACTGACTCCCGTGGCACTGGCGGCACTGGCGGCGCGGCGCGGCGCTGGCCGAGTGCTAACAGGATAATGGCGCCTCTCGGGAGACGGCGGCGGCGCCCTGCGCAGTGGGCCAGAAGACCGGAACACTGTTGAGAATCAGGCTACAGTACGGCGGCGCCGCCCGATGGCCGCGGTGATGGAGTGGTTGGGGCGCGGGATATTGGATTTCCATCGCGTAAAGGTAAACACACAAACGCTGCAACGCGGTCCTGGTCGACCGGGCCCGTCGTAAACTAAGGCACACGGCAGGACGCGCCTCGGACGCGCCGCTCGGTTACTAGTGGTACATCATCGGCGGGATGCCGCCCTCGGGGGACGAGCGCGGCGCGGCGCCCTCAGCAGGCCATTCCGACCATCTCTCTCGCGGAGGATCACGTGTCGGCGCGCGGTAGCTGCGTCCGTAGACCGCGCCACGTTATTGGTCGGCCGTGCGGGTTCGGTCACGGCCGCGTCGTAAATACTAGGCCATGTGAGCGGCCGCTACAATTCGTTACGTGCTTTGTGGACGCGGCTGTCCGTGCGTCCGTCCGCGCGGATTGGTTGCTGAAAGACGCTGTCCCGCAGAAGACCGCCAGCAGGCGGCCAAAACTCGAGTCGCGTTTTGAGCTCCAGAGTCGCTAAAACAGGACTCGAACCGACCGTGTGACCCCACCAATGGATTGCTCTCCGGACGAGGAATCCATTGGTGGGGTCACACGGTCAGTTCGAGTCCCATTCAGCGACTCTGGGGCTCCAAACACGTCCGGGACTTTGGCCGCCTCCGTCGGTCCTCTAGCCCACTGTGCGTCCCGGAGGCTTAGAGAGCGCGTTCGGATGCCGGAGCCGCCGCGGTCGCGGTGTCGCAGCGAGGGCGCGAGACTTGGCGCCGCGCGGGCAGTGAGCCCCGCCGTATGCTAATTGCCGTTGTTTGTTGACAGGTGAGGCTGCCGGGCGGTGCGGCGCGGCGAGTCGCGCAGTGGGACAGTGAGTCTTCGCGGCGCGCCGGCCACTGCCCCGGGAGGGCAGGACACAGTGGAAAACGACGCCAAAATAAACCGCGTTTTCACTCGGAATGGAAATTCTGTCCATTTTGACGCCATTCCCAAGTACTGCCTCTTCTCTCAAGGCGGCAGGCTCTTGCAAGATACGCGTCCGTGTCCGGCGAATTGGGTTGGGTCGAGGAAGAACACTGGCGCTGCCGCGGGCGCTGGCTGCGTGCCCGGCATTCGGCGCGCCGATGCAGCACGCTGATTCCGAACAGCCGCTCTGTCTCTCTCGCACCTACACGGGCCGCCCTATGAGTGTGAGAGAGACAGAGCGACGAAAGCGATGTTCCGCAGCGCTCGCGCCGGCCGTCGCCGCGAGGTCTAGGTCCTCGAGGTGTCCCCGTGCCCTAGTTGTCGTGCGGGCCGGCGGGCCCCCACCCCGTCTGCTCCTGAAGGGCACCGCGACGAAGGGCGGACCTCCGTGGCTCTTGACGGCCAGCCCGCCGTCGCGCCCCGCGGCGCCCTTTCCGCCGTTGTCCACCAAATGCCAGTGGCGGCGCAAAGGGCAGCGGAGCCCAGCGAGGCGCGTGCGTGGGCCGAGGCGGCCGAGCCGCACGCACATGAAGCAGGGAAGGGACTCCGCCCCCCGCGGCGCTGCAGCACTGCGTGGCACTGCGCCCCGCCGCGAGGCCCTTTGGCGCGCCCTGCGCTGCCCTTCCCTGGCCTGGCCAAGGGCCAAGAGGGGCGCCGAGTTAGTAGTCGTTCGAGTCATGCCCGCCGACGCGGAGCCGGCCGGCCGCGACGACGCCGACGACGCCGACGACGGGGATTCTGTTCCCCTCGCGGCGCCCTTTTCCCTTTTTCCACGCCCCCTTCTGGGCCGGCCGCCGGGCCCTCCGACGGCCACTCCGACCCTTTTAGTCCTTTAGCCGCCCCCGGGGGTGAAGGGCCTCCTCGCCTCGCTGGGCGCCGTCCGTCAGGCCGTCGGGCCGTCGGGGCGAGCCTGGTGGCCGCCAGGAGACTGGGTCGTGTTCTTGGCGCTGGTCTTTCTCGCTCTCATGGGGCGTGCCGCACGGTGCGAGAGTGTCAGCGCGACGAGCCTGCAGGGCGCGCCGCCCGCTCGCCTCGTTCCTTATACTCTATGTTGCGAAACGCTCGGTGAGGCGACCACGCCGCGCCGGAAACTGTTTAACGTACAAACGCCCACGCGACGCGATGCCCGCCCCGAGCCTGGTGGGCGGGTCGGGCTGCGGTGGGGCGGAGGGGGCGTCGGTAGGGCGCGCCGCTGCGAGGAAGCTCCGTGCTCAAGCTTGGACGGCACACAGAGGGCCAGAAGACCGGCGCAGGCGCCAAAAACTCCAGACGCGTTTCGATTTCCAGAGATTTTTAAAAAGCACTTGGACTGGACTTGTGACCTCCACCAATGGATTGCTCTCCGAACGAGGAGTCCATTGGTGGGGTTACTTGTTCGGTTCGAGTCCCATTTTGCGACTTTGCAGCACTAGTTTCGAAGCTTTGGCGCCTCCTGCAAAGACCAGAATAGGCAGCCCCGCACGCAGCGCTGCCCGCCGGGACTGTCTTCCCGAAGGGGTCCGCGCGGTGGCCGCCCCAAATATTTTGGAAATAGCTTTGCGCTTGGTCTGGCTGCGCCGCGACGCCGCTGGCCGCGGGTATTTCGGTGCGTGACGCGAGCCCCCCGGGCCCCACTGGGGGCAGGGTGGCCGCGGGGCAGTCGGCCACGCCCTGCTCGCGTCTAGCGCCGTCCGAACGGCCCCACCAACGACCAGGATGGTAATTGCTGGTGTCGTAACAATGAAACCCCAAAGTGTCTGAATGAAGGGGGCCAGCGGGAGGGAACGAGCCCCTCCTGCTGCCTCCTGGTTTGGCAGGGCTCCACGTCGTTAGCGTCACGGAAAACGACGCGGTGCGGGGCCGCTCCTCTGGCCCACTGTGGGGCCGCGATGACCGCCCCGTCCTCCCTCGCTCTGGAAGAGGAGGGCAGCGTGTGTGGAGGCCGTCGATTGTTTGAAATGCGGCAGATTGTGTGTGCCAAGGCAATTTGCACAAAGGATTAAATTGGCAATTTAATCGGGGAGGCGGGCTGACATTTTGCAGTATTGTGTGGCCGGCCGTGCGGCTGAGGGGCAATGCAATGTCATCACTTTACGATGTTTGTGGCCGACGAGTCTGCGATCCCCCCAAGGCTCGCTTGGCATTTGGGAGATGAGGCGTGTCTTGCTTGGTCCCACACATGCAGGCACGGTGCACTCACACTGCCTGCTGTTCCCCAGGGAAGAAGTGAATGAATGAAAAGGTTGATCCGGCACGCGGATCCCGGACAGTGCTCTCTGTCCCTCACGCGCGGCGTTCCGTTGGGGTGCGAGAGAGACAGAGCGACGGGAGCGGCCGCTTGGCGCTGAGGCGCGCTGAGGTCAGACGCTTGAATGGAGCGCCGATGTGCAGTGCAGACCCGCCGCGCCTTGACCACGTCGCACGGGGCATGACGTCACCCTGGCCAACCTTACGGCCCAAACAGCACGCACAGCCCCCCCCCCCCTCCCTCGCTCCGGTCGTCGCCGTGCCCTTCGGCTGTTTTACGCCGCACAACAAAGCCAAAAAAAAGCCTTTCAAAAGAAAAGGTTCCCTGGTTGCCATTATTTTGGGCGAGTCATTGGTTTTGCTGGCGCGTGGTTTTGCAGGTGCAAGGGCAGCCCTGGGACGGTGACTTCAGCAGGCTGACTCCGCGGTGAGGCTGGCCGTCCGCCGCACGGTGGGCCGGAAGACCGGCGCAGGCGTCCAAAACTCTAGACGCGTTTTGAGCTCCAGAGTCGCTAAATGTGACTCCAACCGAACGTGTGACCCTACCAATGGATTGCTCTCCGAACGAGGAATCCATCGGTGGGCTCACACGTTCGGTCAGAGTCCCATTTAGCGACTCCGGTGCTCAATACGCGTGTAGAGTTTTGGCCGCCTGCGCCGGTCTTCTGGCCCACTGTGCGCCGCTCCGCCGCTTTGCGTCGCGTCTGGCTGTCGACATGTCGCGAAAGTGGACCATATACAGCGGAAGGGCAGCGCGGCGGCGCGGCGGCGCGGCGGCACGGCCAAGACCCTATACGGGAAGGATTCCCTCCCAGTGGCAGGCCGGGCCCAGGCCGGGCCTGGCCGCGGGCAGGGAACCCGCGAGGGACTCGCCTCGTCGGGTCATCGTGTCGAGCGGCACACGAGGGGGAACGACCCGTGGACATGTACAGTCCGCGTCAAAATTGTGAAAGAACTCACTTATTGAAGATGAAGAAAATTTCGCTCTCGACCACAATGTGTCGTCGACTTGTCGCACATCATCATCAGCACCACACAACCGGCCTCATCAGACTTTTAGCGTTGGAGTAAGCAACTACAACAAACGCAGGGCGTAACTCTGCGGCTGGCTCGCAGCTCAGAAAACGGGCCTTGCGCGCAGGACTCGGAACTGCACACCTCAAATGCAGGCCTGCACGCCCATGTAAGAAGACCTACTCTGGAATACGATATAGAGTCGATTGAATCAACCATGGCCAAACTCTTTTTGGTGTGTTGATGATGGGCTCTGTGTGAACTGCTCTTCCCGGCGCGGCACGGCGCGGCCACCTCTGGCCACTCGACGGACGGACGCGCGACGCCGCTTGCGCCGCCACAGGACTATCATCATTTGTCTCTGAGACGAACGGCACGAGTGTCAGCGGTCCACACCTGAGCCGCGCCGCGCGAGGCGTCGGCGTCCTGGGGCGAGCGAGGCATGGCAGGGCCGCCCTCCCTCCCGGCCCTTTGACCAGAAGGCTGCTTCCGAAACCGTGGCGTCGTCGCTCTGCCTCTCTCGCACGCATTCAGTGGGCGTCCCGCAGGGATGCGAGAGGGACAGAGTGCTATCGGCCGGCCGGCCGGCGTGCGCGGCTCTGATTGATTGAGCCGAGCGACGGCCCGGTGGAGCGTGGCGGCGAGTGCCGGCGAGGACCGCGTCGACGCCGCGGCGGGGTTAGCGTCCGTGGCAGTGAAGTGTGAGCTGATTTGAGGCGTCTGACGGCACGGCGCGCATACACGCACGTACGCGGCGCCGGAAGTTATCGTCTGGCCGACGAGGAGTCTAGGGCTCAGGGCCGCGATGAAGGGCCCAATAAATCAGGGCGTGCGGTGGAGCGTGACGGCCCGGGATCAGTGTCGTCGGCGTCGTCCTCGCCGTCACCGAGGCCGCTAATGGGAACGCCGCGCCGCTGCGAGACGCGTGGGTAATTGGCCGGGACGGTCACGACGAAGATGACGGCGGCGGTGCCTCCGTCTCAGCGCGGCGGGCTGCGCGTTGCCTCCGTCTCAGCATTTCATTCATTTCACTCATTTCGGGGCGCCGCGTGGGGAAGAGTCCCGGGGCGACCTCGGCGCCGAAGATGAGGTGCTCTGGTATTCGGCTCATATTGGCCCTCGCCGTCGTGACGGCCGTGATGCAGGCACGCCGAGGCCGGCAGGCTGTCTCTCTCGCACTCGCGGGGCGTCGCGCAGGGGTGCGAGTGAGACAGCGCGACGACGCGCCGTTCGGAATGGGACTCCTTGCCGCGTCCCGCGACACTTGGGCGCGCAGCTCGCGCTTTGTTTTACGGCACGCAACTTCCGCCTGGCCGGCCGCACAGTGGGCCAGGCCGCACTGGCAGCCGCCCAAAGGCCCATGGCTTGCCGGCACCAGGACCGCCAGGACCCGTGCGCCTGTTTCCCTTTTCTTTTTCGAGGGCCGTAGTCAAAACAAGGGCGCGCCAGCCGCGTGGGGAAAGGCGCTTTGTTTTGCTGCGTTTGTTTGGAATGTCCGTGCGCGTGAAGCGCGCGCGTGAGGGTGAGGGCCGTTCCGAAACGCTGCTTCGTCGCGCTGTCTCTCTCGCACAGGTGTTCCGAACGCTGATGGCGTGGCCCGCGGCGCGCTGGCTGCAGCCCGGCGACGGTGCGGCAACCCGGCCACGGAGCGCCAGGGAAGGCCCACGCCAGCCCGCGGGATGCCATGCAGGCCATGCAGGCCCTCCCAGTCCGTGGCGTGCGGTCCCAGCGGCCGCACACTCGCGTGCTCTCCGCGCCGCTACAGCTGCGCGCCGCAGGTGCCGCGGGGGCTGGCCGAGCATGCACTCGCACGCCAGCACGCCAGCTGCAGGCCGAACGCGAGTCAAGCCAAGTCAAGCCGCCGGGCTGCACGCGCGGTGGAAACCGGGGGATCTACCGCTGGCTGAAGTACACTGGTAGCCCTCGCGACCTACTTACCGCCTTCTACTGCCTTTTGCCTCACAAATTATTGCCTGCTTAGAGGCGTTTTTATGTACCATCCAAGTGAGTGTAAATGATTATTTTAGGGTCGGAGGTTACAATGAACGCAAGAAGTTTGCCTGTATCTTGGAGGAAGAGCAAGACGCCAAGGCGGTGCTCTACCCGCCGGCTGGCGCGGCCTGATGACAGGGGGAGGTGTGATGGTGCCGCCCGGCGCGTGCTGCACCAGCCCAGCCCTCCCAGCCTCCCGGCCCCAGATCACCGAGGAGTCGAGTCTTGATTGAGATTGCAAGGCTCGAGGCGCCGCGCCGCGCCGCCGTGGCTGGCTGCCTTGGCTCCCTCGGCGTCCTGAATGGTACCCCCGCTGCACGTTCGCGGGCGCGTGGCCGCCCCGCCCCACCCCGCCCCGCCCCGCCCCGCCCCCTGGCGGCGGACGACGCACTATGTAACGCCCATCAGAGCATAGTGCCGCCGTTCCGTTACTCTGCGACAGCACGCTGCCTGCCAGTATAGTCTGATTCCGCTGGTCTGTCTCTGTCGCACTCACGGAGCGCGCCGTAGAGGAGCGAGAGAGACAGAGCGCCTAGCGGAATATCGGACCACGGGCCAGGGCCGGGCGGCAAGAGGAGCAAAGCCGTGCCAATCTGATACGTGCCACATGCATCGCACGTCGCAAGCGCGGGCTGGTTTCGCCGCTCCATCTCTCTCGCACCCTCGGCGTCCAACACACGAGTGAGTGAAAGAGAGAGAGACGAAACCCACACTCAGCTTGCAGTGTTGGTGAGTGTATTCGCGCCGCGGACCACCGGGTGGCTACTGCACACTATATGGGGGAGTGCGGGGAGAGGGGAGGGGTTACTATTTGATGAATGGCAGCCGTCCCGGCCTGCATATGCCGGATGGCACGGCGGCGCTCCGACACATCCTCGTGGAAGTGGCGTTCAGTGTAGCACCAGGGGAGGGGGAGGGAGTAGGGGGCGTAATAAGGGACGCGTCCCCCTCTGTCTGCAACGCGTCGCGCTGGGAGAGGGGAGGAAGATGACGGAGGGTGAGGGGGCATCTCGAAGTCATTTGGCACTTTCATCGCTTCATCGATTCCCGTCCCCTGCGCGTCCTGAGCCGCTCCCCCACCCCACCCCCACCCCTTATTCTTAGAGCTAGCAAACAAGCGGGCAGGGATAGGGCGGTAGGGTAATAGACTGACTATCTGTCTCTATCGCACCCATGACGCCCCGGCCCGCATGCCAGGCGTGCTGCAGTCGCAAACCACACGTATCTCACGCACCGTGTGGTCGCTGCGCGCCACCATGGACCCCTAGTCGCACCACGGCCGCGGCCACACGACCATCGGCCACCATCGGGCACCACGCCCACGCCGTCGTGGTGGATGTCGGCGGCCGATTGCAGGTCGCTGATTGGTCCGGATCGCTGCGGGGGCCGCGGCGGCGCGCGGCGGCGCGCGGCGGCGCGCGGCGGGGTGCCGAAGTGTTGTTGTACCGTACACTGTACAGCCTAGACACGCCGCCAGCTTGTGCCGAGGCTATCAGATCCAGGACCCGAGCCTGACTGCAGGACACTGCAGGACGTGGCGCGGCGGCAGAGGGTTTCGTTTCGTCTGCACCTTTGGGGTCGAGGACCGCGTCGGTCGGCGCCCCTGATCCCCAGGTGCGCGCCGCGCCGCCAGGCCCCGCCAGGACGGTCAATATTTGAATAGTTGCCCCCTTCCCGCCGAGAACGAGAACGAGACAGCGCGCGGGGCGTGCGGGGGTTCTCCAGGGATCCCCTCGCGGTGTAAATGACATGCAAACAGACGCGGCGCTCGGCGGGAGGAGTGGTCCTGGAATGTCCTGGAAAGGCGGAACGGCGGAACGGCGTGTGTGTGTGTGTTTCTTCGCCATTAGTGTGGCTGGCGTGTCGCCTCGCTGCGTGTGTGCTGTCATACCGCTCCTCTAGATACCCGATTTCGGTCGCCGCCGGGGCCGTTTGGATTTATTGCACCAGTGCACCCACTGGTCTACCCGGCTGAGTGGCCTGCCTCCTGCCTGGATTTAAAACCCTCTCACCGTAATTCCAGTTTGCGTGCTGCCTGCAGTGCTGGCCGCAGCCCCCGTCTCCAGCGAGATGGCTTGGCACGAGGCGCTGCCTGGCGCTGCCGGCCGGCGCGCCTTTCATCCTGCGGCCCGATCCCGAACAGTGCCTTCGTCGCTCTGTCTCTGTCGCACCCACGGGAGAGAGACGGAGCGGCTCACCGCGGGGTGCTGGCGGCTGCTCCTGGTGGTGGGGTGAGAGGGATTCAATCTGGGGCTACATTTCGCGCGGCGTCCCATGCACAGCTCGCCGTCGTCGGCAGCGACTATCTCCACGCCACCCGGGTTTGCGCGCGACGCGGTTCGATCTCTCGCTGGCCGTTGTGGCCGCGGAGTGCAGCTCCCCCTCCCTCTCCCCCTCCGCGTCGTCCTGTCCGGCCGGTCAGCCAATTTGTCGCCAGCCAGGGGATTAATGACGCGTGTCTTCCGCGGGACCAATCGAGTCGCCGCCAGATGGCCGTGCGTGACACTTTTCCCTGTTTCTCTCTCTCTCTCTCTCTCTCTCTCTCTCTCTCTCTCTCTCTCTCTCTCTCTCTCTCTCTCTCTCTCTCTCTCTCTCTCTCTCTCTCTCTCACACACACACACATGCATAGAGCGTCAGTATGAATGACCATCGTTGTTATATTTCCACAACATTGCGTGAAAATAACAGGCTTCATACAATTTTCATTGCCTTGGGACTTTGTTGAAAAACACCGGGTGGATAGTTATGATGTACCCTAGGATACAGCTCCAGGAGAATAATGCCCCCCCCCCCTCCTCCTCTTTTTATCGTATCGGCGAGGTGGAGGCTCGGCGTGGGAGGTCTCTGCTCTCGGTCGTGGGGCATCTCCGCCCCGGGGGCTTATTCGGCGGTCCGTCCAGCAACCAGCCGGGCCGAGGTCCAGACCGCACTCCTCGTCGTGGCCGAGGTGGGCCCCGCCCCGCCCCGCCCCGCCCCGCGCCACCCCGCCCCGCCCCGCCCGGACCGCCCACTGAACCGGACCGCATTGCACTGACTGCTGTAATGGGCCATCGGGTAATGATGCGACGCGCGGACTGCAATGCAATGGACCCTCGCGGTGAGGCTATCGGGGCCCCTCCTGGACGAGGACGAGGATGGACGACGACGACGATGACTTGTACGACGACGAGGACAAGCACGATGACGAGGACAAGTACGACGACGAGGACAAGTGCGACGGTGAGGGTGACGTCGACGACGGCGAGGGTGCGACGTGTTGACTCGGGCCGCTAGCTGCTTTGAATAATGGCGCGGCATTAGGCCGGGCTGGGCCCGCCACTGCCCGCCCGATCGGGAGGCAGTCCTGCCGCCGCACATCCTGCAGGAAGTCGTCCCGTTGGCCGGACGCCTGTTTTGGGGCGGAGGGCGCGGGTTCGACTCCCGCCGAAGCCACCGCCGAAGCCGGCCGCAGCTAACCCCTCCCTTCTGTTTGTTGCAGGATGCTGGTCGGCGCCCCCGTCGACAACAACCTCCAGCCGGGGACGAACCGGTCCGGCGCGCTGCACCGCTGCCCCGTCTCCACGTACCAGGACGACTGCGAGCAGGTCATCACGGACGGCAGGAGAAGTAAGCATCCGATCCGGAGGCCCGGGGGACGCGTGGTGGACTTCCCCCGGAGCGGGACACCTTGCGGGGCCCACGACGACGCTACCGCCTTCTCCGTCTTTACCTCCGTTGCAGAACTTGACAGAAACAGTCTCTCTTGTAAATAGCGTAGTGGAGGCCGCCTCCCGGCTGACGTCGAGCAGTGCGTGAGTTTGGTATGCTCGCCGGACTGCCGCACAGAGGGCCAGAAGACCGACGCAGGCGGCCAAAATTCTAGACGCGTTTTGAGCTCTAGAGTCGCTCAATGGGACTCGAACCGAACGTGTGACCCCACCACTGGATTGCTCTCCGAACGAGGAATCCATTGGTGGGGGCACACGTTCGGTTCGAGTCCTATTTAGCGACTTTGCAACTCAAAACGCATCTAGGTTTTTGGCCGCTTGCGCCCTTCTGGCCCACTGTGTGGCGTGTACGCTGCTCGCTGTGGTGCCTCTCAACTGAAACATAGATGGGTGTAAATAGTGTATCTGGTAACGGTATCCTATCAAGTCCTGTCGGGTGGTTCGCGCTGCCCCAGGACCCTTCCTTGTCCAGTCCGTTCCGTTTCACTTCGTAGTGCTGGTGTAGTGGTAGGACTTTAGCCGTGGTGTGCTTCCCATAGTGACGTCCTTGTCTAATGAAGGTAGAAAACAAGAAAAAATGGGGTGTCTCTTTTGTCCAAGTGATGCTTACGGAGCTTCGTGATGGATATTTTAATGGACTTTGATGGATTTTGTCCAAACGGTCAAGTGTAAATCAAAACTTCTAACTATGTTAAACATTTTTTTTTGACAAAACGGCCGATTTTTCTGGGTGCACTTGCCTTACGAAAATGTCTGATTCAAGTCCTTGTTCAAGTCTGATTCACACTTTTCCATCATCCTAAAAGAACTGCTTTGGGACTCTTGCTAAAAATGACTGTTCTCATCTCATGTACTATAATTGTTAATGTATCATTGTAGTGCCAAAGAGAGACGTGACGACCACTCACAAGTTTGATTTTTGCGCACATTTGTAGCAACTTCTTGTACCAAAATTTCATTATTTGCAAGTTATCTCTTTTACTAATTAGTTCAGTAGCATTAATCGAGGTTGATTTTGACATGATAATCGTTGCGTCTCTCTTGTAGTTTGTGCTAAGTTGGTGTATGTAGATGGTTTTGACTTCAAATAATACATATTTTCCCCTGGCCGTGTGGTGTACGTTGAACCTCAGAACCGGGGATTCCAGACATCTCGAGTAAGTCTTGACTGGTTTGATTGTTTCTGCCAGGAATGCCACTTTTTCTCCACTATGCCTGAGTGAACCGCTTGCCTACATTTGCATATTTTTTGAACAATGTTTTTATTTTTTATTCATGTTTATACGTATTTTTGTTTTCCTTTTTTGGCACGTCTGTGGCTCTTTTTATTTACTAAAAAAAACAAATTGAGATTTTTCCTTTTTTTTTAATGCAATAATAATTTGTTCAGTTTGTATATGTATGTGCGTGACCTAATTCTTCAAAGGTGGGTCCGGGAAAGGCCAAGTGTCACTATAAGCCTACCTGCTGCCACGGAGGCTTTTCACTATATGTTGTGTACATTCAATCCCAAACAAGCTGCATCTTTGCAAACCACATTCGGTGGCGGACTCGAACACGGATGCGGACAGCTCACATGTGCAAACCCACGACGGAAGTATGGATCACGATAAAGCATGTTCACGGGCACGGCCTTCACGGGCTCGGCGGGAACGGCGGGCACGGCACCCTGCGACGCGGACTCGCACCCACCACATGACGTAAGAGTACGAAGGGTGGCCTTCCCTGCCGGCGTTACGAGTCAAAGACTTTAACAGGACTCATGCGGTACTGGGGCCTTTTCTGATTTTTTTTTTCCTGCGCCCCTTCCCGCCCCTCCCCGTACCTAAATTTAATGCATTTCTTGTTTGTGTGTTTTTTTTTTGTTTTTGATTTTTAGCAACACATGAATGCACCCTGTGTTTGTGAGACTTGCAACCTCCTCCATAGGAAATATCCAGCTAAATTTAATTAAAGCATATTTTCGTTGTCTTTTGATCTACCAGTGGGATCATTTGTGACCCAAGCCTTTTCAAGTCGATTGTCATCATTAGGCTGTATTAGATTCAAAATTTTATTTCACACTTGCAGCAGATTTCCTATGGAATGGTAGTTGTCAGCTTGCAGCATATTCAGCATGTATTGTTGGCATGTGAATGTTGTAAGTGGATGTATGCACCAATCATCCTCTTATTGTAACTGAAGTAACAGTTTACAATTTCCTTATCGTACATCATTGATTTCTTTCTTTATGTTGCACTTCAATCTTCTCAGGTTTTTCTTTCTCTTTTGTGTTTTCACCATGTGTTTTTTTTTTCTGCATGTTTTTAAAGCCACTAAGTAGACTGTTATCCGTTTGTATGATAATTTTTTCAGTGTGTGTTTAATTTTGTTCTTTAAAATCTTTGTGCATGTGTGTTGTGGTGCTGTATATAAGAATATGAACAGAAAAAGTGAGATAAAAAATGAGTCAATTATCAACAATTTTCTGCATTTTCTTAATTTTTCTTTGTTTGAAGCATTTTGTACATATATTAAAACCAAAAACTAATCTAGACTTAGTAGTTTCAGAAATTTTCATTTTATCTTGTAAAAATTGTTTTAAAAGTCATCAAAAAAAAATAATTTGGTTCTTGAGAATGAATGGGATATTGTTTTCATGGCAATGAATTAATAATGTGTCTTTCATTGTATTGCGTTCCAGCCATTGATGATGCTGGTCAGCTTATGGCGCCCCTGAAAGAAGAGGTGAAAAACGGCCAGTGGCTTGGTGTCACAGTCCGCAGTCAAGGAGCTGGAGGAACGGTGCTGGTATGTCTTTTTCTTTTTTACATGTGTCTTCTTAATACTGATAAAAAGAGCAAATGTAATGTTTTTGTTTTAAATCTGTACAAAATTATTTTTGTTTAGGTTTGTGCGCACCGTTATGCTAAAACCGGTTTGGACTTTGTGTGGGGCTTTGGTCTTTGCTATACTTTCAATCAAACTTTGCACTACGATAACACATGGGAGTTTTGCAAAGGAAGACCAACTGACAGGCAAGTATTTTTGTCTCTTTAGGATTATTTTTGAATGGCACTATGTGATCCTGAGTTAATAAATCTCTAATCTATTGCTCTATTTTACAGAGGACATGAACAGTATGGATTTTGTCAAGCTGGCACAAGTGGTATTATTCTGGATGATGATTCATTGGTTGTAGGCTCTCCTGGTGCTTACACATGGAGAGGAACCACTTTTGCCACAAGCATCTCTTCAGATTTTCTTGCTAGAGATAAAACTGTCTATTTTAGTCCAGTTTTAGACCATGAGGCAACAGTTGAAAAATACAGCTATCTAGGTATAGAAAAAGAGACTAATCAATACATCATGTGGTCAAACTGTATCATTAATCCTTTTAGGGGTTTTTTTTCGATCTCAGGAATGTCTGTGACAGGAGGTCATTTTTTTGGGAAGCACATGTCCTATGTCACGGGAGCTCCTCGTTCCAATGGAACGGGCCAAGTTGTAATTTTTAGAAAAAATGGAAAAAGTTCCACCATGAAAACAGAGGCAACTTTGCAAGGAGAACAATTTGCCAGTAGTTTTGGATATGAAGTCATTGCTGCTGATCTCAATGGAGACAAGTAAGAAAGACAACAAATACTGTCCACCACCGTGCATACTCCAAGAAACAAAATCTCATATTTACTTGTTTCTTTTAACCAGGCTTCCAGATTTGATTGTTGGAGCTCCATTTTACTTTGATAAAGAGGCTGGTGGCGCAGTATACATTTATATGAATAGTATAGAGAAATGCAGACTAAGCTGCACAAAGCCAATCAAACTTACTGGAAAACCAGAATCAAGGTAAACCTTTTATTCTAATAATTGATTATGCCTAATATAGAAAAATACTGAATGGTTGAATTTTTTTTTCCCAGATTTGGCTTTGCTATTGCAAATGTGAGTGATCTCAACAATGATGGATTTGATGACCTAGCTATAGGTGCACCCTATGAGGGACGGGGTGCTATTTACATTTATCTCGGCTCAAAGAATGGTCTGATTGTAGAGCCTGCTCAGGTAGGGTAATATTTGTAAACCAATGTCGATGACCTTACCGATGACCTACAGATCTAAATCTTCTCAATTTTTCTTTTTAGATAATTCGTGCTGAAAATTTATCTGCCGATATTTCAACACTCGGTTACTCTCTAAGTGGTGGATTAGACCTTGATGAAAATGGTTACCCAGATTTGCTGGCAGGAGCATATGAGAGTGATTCTGTGGTGCTGTTGCGATCAAGACCAATTGTAGGAATTCGTACAAATGTCCACCCCGAAAGAAACCTTGTGAACATTGATCCAAATGGACAGGGATGTGAGAGAGATCCCGAATACAAGCACACATGGTGCGTTCTACATTGCTAAGACATTACATGTTTGGTCAGCATTTTACTTTCCATTTTTTTCAATGATTATTCATTTTGCAGTTTTTCTTTCCAAACTTGCTGCACCATTGAGGCTGTTAAACATGGTCAACGGCATGGAGAGAGTGGTAAAAGTGTCCGAGTGAAGTATCGCATAGATGCCGAAACGTTTGCAGGAAATAATAGAAAGTTTTCACGAGTGTGGTTTGGGCCTGATAATACAACTAGACCATCTTATGTGGAAAGAGTGATTCAGCCAGAGATGAGTTCAACTGGATCTCTCAACCATTGTGAAGAACATATTGTCTATGTCAAGGTTGGAATATCTTCTCATTATATCCGTTTAATGCAAATGAGTGTGCTTTCTTTAACATTTTTCAAATTGAAACAATGTTTTTTGTTTTCTTAGGAAAACACTCCTGACATACAGTCAGCAATAAAGTTCAAGCTGAGCTACTCCTTAATTCAGGACAAGCCTCGAGTGCCCAGACCTGGGGAACCAGTACCATCATTAAATGATTACCCTATCCTGAACCAGCAAGAAGCTGCAAAAACCTTCACTGCTACCTTCCAGAAGGACTGTGGAAACAATGACATTTGTGAAAGTGACCTCCATGTCGATGCTGAGTTTCAACTACCGAAGAGTATGTGTAATTTGAAACATATGTATGCCAACATGTGTCCTACAAAACCTAATAAAAAAAAATTATTTTATTTTTATTTTCATTTTAGGCTCTGAACCAGATACCTGGATGTTAATGTTGGGCAAGGACCAGGAACTAGGTCTCAACGTTTCTGTCTCAAATCATCGGGAATCTGCTTATGAAACACAGCTGTTTGTTTCTCATCCAGCTAGTATAGGCTACATTGGACGAAAAGTAGAGGTTTGTTATAATAAATTAAGATATTTTTGTCGGTGCCACCTTTTTTCCTCTTTTACTAGTGTTTGATTGCATGTTTATTTTAGGGTAACAAGCAACTAAGCTGCAACCCCTTCAACAGTACTCTTGTGGTTTGCGCTATAGGCAATCCATTTAATAAAGGAAGCGTGGCAAGCTTGTTGCTCCGTTTCAATCCCAAGTATCTAGACGACGCTCAGTCCATGCTTGAGTTTATTGTATTCGCAAACTCAACATCTCAGGAGGTGGAAAAAAAGGATCCCCTACGTTTGATGGCAGCTGTTGTTAAAAGAGCAGAACTCCAGATCACAGGGTAACATTTCATACATTTTTATCACTTATGAATTGATCATACTGTTTGTTAACTCTGCCAATTGGTCATTAACAACTTTTTCAAACCACAGGTCAGCACGTCCCGAGCAAGTTTTCTATGCTGGAGAAGTGAAGGGTGAATCAGCCATAAAGTACTATGATGAGGTCGGTTCACGAATATTACATACATATCAAGTGTTCAACAAGGGACCCTGGAGAGTTGCAACAGTAGACATTCATTTTGAGTGGCCGTACCAAGTTGCCAATAATAAGCGGGATGGAAAATGGCTTCTTTACCTGGCAGGTGTTCCTACAGTTGAATGTGAGCATCAAACTACATGGAGGTGACAGTTTTTTTTCTCAATTTTATAAACATGTCTAACTTTAATTTTTAATTCCGCAGCTCAAGGTGGGGGAAGTTGCACAATAAAGAAGGATCTTGTCAACCCTCTAGGTTTTGAAAATAGACCGGGTCTTGATGAGACTCCTCTGGATGAAATTGCTCCACAAGATAGTAATTCATATTCAAGCGAAACAAACAGGTCTGACAATTTCCCTCACAGACGCAGAAGAAGAGAACAAGAAATGATTGTCCGTCCAGAGGCATATACAGACAAGGAAGGTAGAAAACACCAAGTAGTGTACATGGTACGTATAAAATAATACATCTTATTTGCATGGGGAACAATAAAACCTTATCTAATTGTATTTTAATATTTTTTCAGAATTGTCTTCTTGGTACAGCTAAGTGCTTTAAATTTGTTTGTAGTGTTCACAACTTGTTAGCTTCACAAGCTGCTACTGTTAGAATAAGAGCTCGTCTTTGGAATGCTACTTTGGTGGAAGACTATCCTAAAGTTAGTTTTGTTGAAATTAGCTCTCGAGCAAAGATACACATTCCACCATCGCATGCAATTCAACAGGATACGTCAGATGATGAGACAATGGTAATGTTAAAATGTTATCATGTAATTGTTCTGCAGATTTATTGCAACTAATTTATAATTTGTGAATATGTGGGTCTAAACTTGTTTTCTTTTCCATATAGGTTTCAACAGTGGCTTATCCTGAGCTGCTGGATCAGCAAGAAGCAGAGCAGGTGCCAATATGGATAATTGTTGTGGCTGTTGTAGCTGGACTAGTCTTACTCATTCTTCTCACATATGTACTATGGAAATTTGGATTCTTCAAAAGACAGCGACCAGACCCTACTCTTTCTGGAAACATTGAAAAACCCAGAAGTGACAACAGTGATCTCGACTACTAGTCTCATCAATTTGTTCTCTGCTCTCCGATGAGCCATCCTCTATAGGGTAGGGTCCACCCGCTGAAGTAGTATAACAACGCCTAAAATGTGTGGTATCACTTTTATGTTGCTTGAAAAACTTTCAAAACAACCTGGAATTCAGATTTAACTCTGTGGATGTTCACATTTGCTATTTTGTCTCTATGAGGGGTCTATAAAAGAAGGACTGTCCAGAGATCATCCCTTAATATTTTTTAAAAAAATAACAGACATAGCCCACACACTCATTTAATTTTACATTTGAACGAAATTGTGTTAGGAAAGAACCTAACATATTTTAAAACATAGGAAAACCTGCTTGGAGCTTTGTGGAAATTTCATGTGTGTAATGAGACTTTGTCACTACAAGGTCTCTTATACCTTGGTACTGAAGAAAGTCCTTCATAAATTCAAGAGAAAGTTTTAATTAAGTTTGTGAAGTTAGGGAGGATATTGCAGAGGACCTGACATAACTGTAAAGTACGTCAGTAAATAGCAAAAAAGATTATGTATTTTAAATTGTTGCAGAGCAATGGTTAGTTCCTGCTGTTAGTCAAGTTGTTTGTTTCCAACTACCCAACAACAGCAAATTTATGAAAACAATTGTATTTTTATAAATATTTTTATTTGTAAATTGTGCAAAGAATTAAGAAATTTGGGAAATTTGTTCAGAGCACAAGCTCACACAAGCCCTGTATCAGTTTTGTCTTTCCAAAGTGCAAAGCAACATGTTGAATTGAACATGAGCCAGTTATGGAGGAAATCATTATTTATGTTAGGCAGAGTACTTAATGTCTCTGGATACTACCAGCCACTGCCTTAAATGAATTGCTTCTCAAATTGTCTCTTAAGCCTTATTTATGTGCTATCTCTCAGACAGAGAAAGAAATTAACTTCTTAAGTGTATACATAGTCGTGGTATGTAAGCTTTTGTGTGTGGATGTTCATGTGTGAAAAGTTGTTTATTGTAAGTTGTTGTTGGGATGTTATGATTTATCTGACCAAGAGTGGATGATTACCTTTAATTGTTGTTGCAGTGCAAGACTGTGATTTGTTAGTTATGCACTTTCTTACTGTTGAATTTTTCTTTTGTACCTATAAGTGATATTTTGTCTGTTGAAATGATATTGTGTATAAGTGAAATTTCTGAAAGGATGCGAGAAATTTTTGTTTCTTTTGTGTTGAAGTGTAGATATTTATAACACTCAGTCCATTAAAATAAATGAAGGGAAGGTAAATCCCCTTTATTGGCTCTAGGCTTCCTGAACTGTTACAAAATATTTTTATTACTACCCGCTGAAAGAATATGTGTAAATAAGTACCAAAGTGTTATAGACGTAGTGTCCATGAGTCATTGTTTAATCTCATTCATTGGTTGCCTT
The DNA here is from genome assembly GCA_030522485.1 of Stenchaetothrips biformis. Classification (NCBI taxonomy): domain Eukaryota; kingdom Metazoa; phylum Arthropoda; class Insecta; order Thysanoptera; family Thripidae; genus Stenchaetothrips; species Stenchaetothrips biformis. The sequence continues at coordinate 13,294,296 of CM060092.1, read as the reverse complement.
GCTGCAACTGTTGTAAAGTGAACACACCTGGGATTTTCATATTGTAAATTATTCATTTACTGTAAATAAACTTTAAACATTGTGTGCATGGCATGCTGTGTGTTCAGAAAGGCTCACTATGTGTGCCATTGTGATATGGTGCTAAGATTTTATCTATAGGAACCTGCCTCTTAAGATTTATGTACATTATTAAAATGTTGTAATCCAACATATAATTTATACATATGTACATGACATGGCTACTGTTAGCATGTAAAAAGATAAACGTCTGGTAGTCATTGATTATTATGCATTACTATGCGTAATTTAGTGGAAGTTCAGTGTTTTTGATTGTTTCATCTGATGAAGTTTTCTGTAGGTGCTATTAGCCCTTTGTTGTCATTCATTAACATTCCAAAATGTGACATAATTGTCCAATTAATTGCAGTTGCAGCCATGAACTTGGCTGGTTAGTTTTCAGATATTTCTAGCTTTTTCAAAAAATTGTGCTGATTAGCTGAGCTAGAAAGTTTTCTTTTTGTCACATGAAGCAGAGGATGTTGAGGTACAGTTTCTGACCAAGTTAATTTGAGACAATGAGTTTTTAAAACCTACTTTTTTACTGTGAACAATAAATTGTTACAAATACGAGTGTTCTTGCTTTTTTCTAATTTTCCCCTCAAGCTTAACACTTTGACTGTGATGGGTTTACCTTGAGAGTAAACAGCGCAATGGGTAGGAACACACCTCCAAACTGACTCTTCAATGAATTCCTTTCAACTAGAACTAGATGAACAACAGAAGATCCCAGGGGTGAGCTGATCAGAGGAACACTAAGCCTATAGCGCCAGGCAGGTAGGCAAGAGTCTCGTCCGAGCCGTCGACCGAGAAGGGTCGGTGTATACCTGGGGTGGACCGCGATACGAAAATGGTTTCACGTGGCCGGGCCGGTGCATCGGAAGCGCACAATGCTGTTTTCGCCTCGTCGCCCGGTGCCGGCGGGCCGGGCCGCTGGGCCAGTGGGCGCGCGGCAAGGGGCGTCCGGTAGAGTTAGGAAGTGTGTAGTGCAACCATTCACCTCCTGAGGATACTGCAAGCCCTTCACCGAGAGAAACACCGTCGCAGCAGCTCCCACGGACGCGGAGGCCGACCCAGCGCGAGGCGAGGAGGAATCGCAGCCACTCCCCAACCCAACCCAACGCAAGGGCCGTAGCGAGAGAAATGGAGAGACGGGGGGCGCCCCCGCCCTCTGCAACGAAAGGTTTGGGGTGACCGTCGGTCACCCGGGGGAGTCCGTCCAGAGTGTTTGCAGGTGCAGTGTGCCGGCATGACCCTGCCCTGCGTCTCACACGCCGTGTCTGGCGGCCGCGACGCGCCGGCCCTGGCCCGGCGAGGGCGTGGTCAGCCCTGACCTTGAGGCACGGTCGGGGCGGGCGCCCACTTGGTCGTGAGGAGGCTGAGGCGGGTGTTTGGAAGAGTGTTGTGTGATCGTCGCTTTGGGGGTGGCTGATGTCGACGTTCCAGGCTGGGGTGGTCCTGTACAGGTATGGGGCACCATGGGAGTACTGTAGCGCCGGGCCGGGGCAGAGAACTTTAATTTACAGGAGTCAACTGTCGCCGGAGCGAATGCAGGAGGCAGAGCGTGCCGTCTCGGCCAGATGCGGGCTGTGCGTCCTGCGCGGTGGTCAGGCGGCGCAAGTCGCAGGGCGCGCGGGCAACACGCGGCAGCATCGTCGCGCAGGGGAGGTCCACGATGGCGGCAGGACCGTGCTCCGGTGCGGCAAGAACTATACCACCCGACATTTCGGTGCTGCACAGGGTGCCGCCGTTTACCCAACGCAGGCGCCGAGGCGGCCGAGCCGTCACAGCGAGATTTCGCACAGCGGAGGTCTTTATGACTCGCAGAGGCGGTCCTCTTTGCTTTGTTTTGCGCGCCCTCTGCATACCGAGCGCGGGGGCGGGCGGCGAGTGATCGACGCGGGACGCCCTGCCGCCAGGTACAGCTGGAACCCCGGTCGCCGAGAGCAGAGCCCTAATTTTCAGCCCGCGGTCTGCCCACACCACGCCAGGGCGGCCGCCGACGACCTGGAACCTCTGGAGCGCGATGCAGGGCCTACCCACCACGGAGCCGCGGCGGGACCGACAGCGCGACCGAGACAGCCCGAGTAACCAACACAGCCCAACCCCCCTTGCGACCGAAGAATGAAGTCACGCAACGCCCCTCCCGCAGGATCGCGACGACGAGGCACAGAGATTTTCGTCCTTCAGGCGGGGTGACGGGCACGGACCCGGTTCTTTGCAGGCACAGCGACAAGGCGGCGCGGAGTCGTGGCAGCACATGCGCAGCGGCAGGTCAGCAGCGGGTCGGGCCGCAGGCCGGGTACAGCACGCCGATCCGAGCGCATGCCAGTCACGAGGGGAGGGGAGGGGAGAGGGCCGGCGGCCACCGGCCTTTCCCAGGAAGCGCGGCCTAGGACGAGCGCAGCCGGACGGGTCCGGCGTCGGAGATGACAACTTTACAACCTACAGGTGTTCTATTGCCTGCATTGTTGGGCCGCACCTCTGTCAGGACTGAGTGCCGCCAGGCCCAGGCAGGCCAGGGCCTGCTGGGTTGGCCAACACGTGGCCGGCAGACCTGGAAAGGCTCGGCCGAGCTCGGCCTCGACGCGGGCGACAGGGCTCGAGCCTCCAGGAAGGATACCGGCGCCCATGGATAAATGCCCGCTTCTGGTTCGGTTTCGGGTTTGGGGTTTTGGTGGTGGTTCACCCCTCTCTCTCCGTCTAGCCGTCCGAGTGGACCGCGCCAACGCCCCCACAGCCAGCCGGTGGGGGACGCGCGGCAGTTCTCCGTTGCTGCGGGGCGGGCAGCGTGCCCCCCCCCCCCATTCTCCCCAGCCAGCCACACACCTGCGACAACCGCCACAGCGCCGGCCCGTAGGCAGCACCAACGACGGTGAGCCCCGAGGGGTTGCCTACCCGGAAGGCGCCCTTTGACGGCCCTGGACAACGTGGAGGCGGCAACGCGACACACCCTGGCCTCATGGCACGGCGGGCTGCCAGCATGGGCCGAGCGCTCAGCAGACAGACCGGCCGGCCAGGATCCGAGCCCTGTACGCACCATCGACCAGCACCCCGGAAGCGGACTCGGCGCAACGCTCCTGCAGCCCCCACAACCCTTGCGACCGAAGAATATCAGCTTCGCACCCCATCGGTCGCGGCATAGGATGCATGGGGGTGGACACCACGTCCTCTCGTCGCAGCATGTCTAAAACAGCACGCAGGGGAGCATCGCGGGGAAGGCCGCCAGGCCTCACATTGACAGACGCTGTGGCTGTTAGGCCTGAGGAGGGGGTGGACGTCATGCCTCATTCCTCAGTTTCCAGGTACAACCAAGAGGTCGCACCAAGAGAAGGGTAGGGGCGAAGCGAACAAACTCGAACACATCAAGCAAGAAGAAAAAGAAAAAGAAACTGGTCCCGAGAATCTGGGATGAAGCAGGCGGGCTCCGGACTTGGTTGTGCTCAAAGAGGCTGTGCCGAGGCAGAGGATGTGCGACCCTGTCGGGGAAGCATACCTTTAACCTAGAAGGCGGGCCACTGCGAGCCGGGGCTGGTAGGCGCTGAGTCTCCTCCCCGCCAAGGGAAGGTGTCTCCCTAGTAAGGGCGGCCTTGTCTTGTTATGCAGTGCAAGCAGACATGAGCCGTGCCTGAACTGGCATACGATCATGTGTGGTCTAGCCTCTAATGGTAATGGTAGGCAGGTAGGCAAGCAATTAGTCTCGCAATGCACCGCTGTGGAGACGGTGGCCTACCTCACCCCTGACACGGAGCGAGTTGTTTTCTATGGCGTGTGTTCGGACGGCAGTAAACGGAGGTTAAAGAAATTCAAATAAGCGTCAAATGAATGGCTTCCTTTTATTTTCGTTGAAATTTTGACTAAAATCAAACTACGTCACGGTGAGCGCTTCGTGTTCTTTGGGTGGCACTACTGCATTTCAGTTCTGAGCGATTTTTCGAACAAGTGTTAATTTTACGAATGTTTCTTACTAAAGCCAGCTGTGTCATTCCCTATTGATCACAAGTGGGAAGGTACGTGATGAGTGTATGCTTATCTTTCATCCCAACTAATGACTCGGGCTTGCTGTTACTGTTTTTTATGTTGAGTTAACCCACTGTCAACCTTACTTTTTTCTGTTTGCCAAATATTGTCAAAACAAAACAATACGCCTCTGTGTCGAACTTCACCCAGTACCTCTTGATTTATTATTTGCTATGTTTTTTAATAGTTTAATCAGATCAAAATAACGCTTTGCGTATCTGATTGGGACTCTAACCTCTCTACTTGTTTTTGTCATTATCAGACAACTTAATTTTTTCCCCAAATTCTTTCTGCAGATTCATTTCTTTCATTTATATTCTTTAACTAATTTTTCCAATGTTTACAATTTTTTGAAGGATGCCTACGAGAGCAGAAATTCCTCGAGTGCTTTGCAATCCCTACGAGCAACGGTGGACTGATGACCTTCCAGTATGTCGGCTGTCTGGTAAGCTTGTCCTAGGGTCGTCATGCAGAAATTACCACTTTTATTTTTATAAGGGCATGTCAGGCAGCGAAATTGGCTCATAGAAATGATACTTTGTATTTTTGTTCAGGAGTTGGTTCAGCAACAAATCAGCTTTACCGAGAAGATGGAATGCGCCAGGAAGAACATCCTTGTGAAGACCACAGTTTCCACGTACGAATAGATAATGATTACTTACCTCTATGCTATATTTGATGGCCATGAGGGTGGTGAGGCTGCTCAATTTGCCTTGCAAAGAATGGCTTACGAAATTCTTTTTGGTAAGCTAGAGGAAAAGCAACAGATGAAGAAATTAAAGAGGTCCTAAGGTAAGTTGATGCTGACTGACAGTATGTGTGACAACTATTTAAAGTAATATAGCTGTGATTTTTTACATATTTTTGCTTTACTAGACAAGCCTTTTAGCTGTGGAGGAAAGTTACATGGCATCTATTGACGATCGTCTTGCTGAGAGAGCTAAACTTCAAATGGACATTCCAGATGACTTATCAGAATATGAAGCATACAAAAAATACCCTCACCTGGTGAGTTAGGATGAAAAAATAATATATTCAATGTATTTTGATAACAGGCCAAAACTAGTATGCGTATTTTATGCTCAGGTTGACCGTTTAAAAACATTAAATGGTGAACTTTCTTGTGGCACAACTGCTGTGGTTGCTTTGGTGTGTGGAGGACGCCTGTTTGTGGCTAATGTTGGAGAATGCCGTGCCTTATTATGCCGGACTGATAAAGATGGTGTGCTCCGGGTCTTGCAGTTGAGCGTGGATCACAATCTCTCTAATGAAGACGAACTCCTTAGACTGCAGCAATTAGGACTTGATATTGACAGAATCAAGCAAGGTATGAGAAACTATATTTTGTGGAACCAGTCTAGTGAATCTACTGATTGTTTTCAAGGTATTTGATGACATGTCACAATTTTCAGAACATCGTCTTGGAAACCAAGAGAACTCTCGTTGTTTAGGAAATTATCTTGTTAAAGGTGGCTACAAAGAAATAGAGGAACTCGCATCTGCAGTATCTGAACCAATTATTGCAGAACCAGAAGTTCATGGTGGCATTCCTTTGGATGAAAACTGCAGGTACAGTAATCAGTGTTATGTTGTCGTAAAAAAATAGAGCAACCAAAAGACTACTCCAGCTACAACATTTTTCTTTTTTTTTTTTACCTGTAAAAATAAATAATTTGCCCTCAGGTTTTTGATGTTGATGTCTGATGGAGTGTACAAATCCTTAGAAAGTGCCACTAGAACTGATCAAGTCAACAAGGTACTTGCAGAAATGGCTGTAGTTGAGGTAAGTGTTGGATCCAAAAGGCTTTAAAGCCAATTATACCTTTCATATAAAAAGTGAAAATTAATTTCCTTGCAGTTTCGGAATCAATCTACACTTACAAGTGTTGCTCAGGGTGTTATAGACAGGATCGGAAGAATTCATCATGATGTTTTTATGAGTGATAATATGAGTAGAGAGATTGTGTCCCCTCGTTCAGGTAAGAAACTTGCCATTTTCAAAATTGATTCAAATAATGACAATAAAGTATACAATTTTTAATAGTATCTTAATTTAGGTTGCACCAAAGGAAAACGAGATGATATGACACTCCTCATCAGAAAATTCAACTTTGACATACCAAATGCCGTTAGTAGTCCAACACCATTCGAAGTTCCGAATTATGAAAGAGTACTAAGCAATGGTGAGGCTAGAACTTATTAATCAGAGCTCAATTTGGTGTTGATATATACATTGTTCAAACTTGAACAGAAATGTTCATTTCTGTTTACAGGTAGTGCTTCAGAGACTTTGAATCCCAGTGAGCTCCCTTCTGGCAGCACCTTAAGGAATAGTTTCTTCTTACTGTAGAT